>JANRGW010048129.1:0-39116 GCA_024733675.1 Psilopsiagon aymara
TGTTCTCAGGCCACAAGTCAAAACCACAGCACTGCACCAACTACTAAGAAGGAGAAAAATGACTGCTACTGCTGAACCCATGACACAGAGGCTTTATGGCTACAGAGTTGCGAACTGATTGCCTATCGCTAGGAACATAACTTCTGAATTTCATTCCATCTGTAAGTACTTTACAGTGCTTTTTCCTTTTTCCAAAGAATTATTTTTGACTCTTGTGATTAATTTTTTCTAAACAAAGTGAATTCAAAAGATTTCAGTCCAAATTCACTAGATGAGTATATGTAAGTTCTCCCTAAATACTTGGTAAGTTTAGTCTAAGGAGTCATGCAAACTCACCAAAAATTAAGTGAATAGAACTTGATTGTCTTCTTCAGGTTCAATCATGTCACCTGCATTGCATTAAGGCAGTGCTTGAGAAGCAGGGCATATCGGGGGTAGAGAAGTGGACACTTAAATGAAGAACAAAATGTTCTTCTCTTCCTTACTGTTGTTGGAAATCCAAAAGAGAATTCACTCTTATTTGCCTTCTTATTGACTGGATCAGTGTTGTTGAGTTGAAAACCTTACCATGTTGCTTCACTGATCCCTCTAAAGCCCACAACATGGGATTGTTCTCTTAGAAAAACCTTTCTTCATAGAAAAGGAAAATATTAAATTAAACTGGTGTATTTTAGTTCATTTTGTAACAGCTCAATAGTATATCAGGCAAAATGCAAGATCTTTTTCAGTATGTGCAGTGAACTCACAAATAAAGCTAGCTGCCTGTTTTCTTTAGACCACAGGCAAATTACTTAGTTTATTTCTTGGTATATTTATGGTCATCAAGATGCATCTTGAAAACACCCTTCAATCCAACACATTCAATTCTTTTCCTCTTGGACTTTGTGGTCTTGTTTGGGTCTTCAAAGTTTTTGCAGAAATAATGGACTGGCAAGTTGCTTTGCTGTTGTGTGCTCCAATTAAATGTGCCAGGATTTGAATTGTTTTGAGTGCTTGAATCTCACATGTCTGCAAATGCCCTTTACAAAATTCAGCATTCAGAGATTTGTTGTTGTTGTTAAAATACTCTGGGGATAGCATTTACTTAGAACAAAACACCCTGGGGAAAAGAAATGCTGTTTTATCTGGTCTGGAGCAAAGAGCTGGATTGTGCTTTGGATGCGCTCTGTGCAGGGAGCTGGCAGCCATGCTGGGCAGTGCAAGCAAGGACCCTGTGGTGGCGCCCAGAGGCATGGCCCTATCGAAAGCATGCCAAAGCCCCTGTAGAGAGCTGTCTTGCTCACTTCAGGGGTAAATGCACGAAAGGTCTTTTGCAAAGGCAGAAAGCAAGGATGATTTTTCTGCTTATGTAGCATGTTGCATTTTTGGTGAAATATGTGGAGCTCAAGTATCAAAGTTTTAATAAGGTCCTACAATGGGCAATTGACAGTTAATTTTAGTAATAAGACTTCAAATTGCTTTGGTCTGCTGCCACAGTCACTGCTGAACATTTTTTATATCTTTTTTTTTTTTAATTAAATGCAGAGAAACCCAAGGAAAATAGTGCTGAAGATGAAACGCTTTAATAGTATTTCATTAGCCTGTTAGCTGTAAGGAGTCGTTATAAAGAAAATTCAGCATTTCACAATCCTTTGTGTGAGATGGAAGCACTTTGGGGTGGGAGAGGGAGAAGAGATTTATTTATTGGAATGAACTGTTGTTGTTTCAGTAGCTGTGGGTGAGGTCCGGTCCCCATTCTGGAAGCTAATTCAGTAGAGGAGTTACAAAAGGATGTCAAGGATTAAATACATCTTTAGCTTCTGGTGCTGATTTTTCCTTGAATTCTCTTTGATGGAGGAAGGCTCAGTGCAGGGTCACATCATTTTCAGTCCGGCATCAGTACAGCTAAAGCTGTAATCTGGAGAAAGCTGTAGGGGAAAGGAAATGGCACAGTCCCTTCTTTATGGATGCTACTGATGTGAAGACACCAAGACAGGTGATGACCACAAATATGTTGCAAGCAATTTTTACACAATGTATGCTGGAACTTTTTGTTTGATTGTCTCTTTGGTTTAAACGTGTTTCTTTGAGATTAATTTGGCACACAATTTTCAGTTTGTTTAAGGTTTGTTGCATCAGGATTATTTAATTCTAATCCTTTTTTCACATATTTATTGTGTCTTCCTGGCTTCACTCCTGTTTTCTTGACTCCAGCTCACCGCTTTTTTCTCTTGCAGCTTTCATTCCCCTCAGTCTTCTCTAACTGTACATTTTCAATTTTCCAAAAGGAAGGACTGCCATGAAAGGGAAAATCTACTTTCTCAAGGATCTTTTTGTTTTAGCAGCATTCACAGAATGAAACACTGTCCTTCATGGGAAGATGGGTTGCTGAAAGTCCTTTCTCTGATCGAAAGAGCCCACAGGCCATGATACTCATGGTGGACTGGCTTTTTCTTCTTTTCCCTGTTCCCCTTCTGGCTACATCTATGCAATTTCTTGTCTTTTATTTCAGCAACCAGAGAAGCTCTAATCCACTTCACTGTTGTTAGCAGCAGCACTGGGAAGTGGTCACGTTGTTTTATTATAACAGTATGGGAAACCTCACTGATTTCAGCTGACTGAAAGTCAAGTTCCCATGGAGGAAGGGACAAATGTTAAGCAATGTGTTGGCATAGTTTCTCTTGCTCAAATTTTCCTCACTCATTCAATACTTGAGTGACAACCTGTGACTTTTCATTACTCAAACTAGCACAGCCTCAGGCAGCTATATAAACATGTTCAGTGCTCATCCACTGCACACAGCTTAATAATTCTCAATTAGTGCTCCTTTTCATCAAGCCTTCCTTTGCTGAATGAACAGTATCTGTGTTACATAAATCAGAAGGAATACACTGCCCCCCAGATTTGGCTCCCTTTCTTATGGAAGTCAATGGCAAGCCAACAAAAAGCAGATAACAAGGAAATCTGTTGGTTTGAGTCAGTGCTGAATGGCTGCTGACTCTAAGTGAATGCTTGCGCTTCTGTTTACATATGTGTGTCACGATTCCCATCTCTATAATATTTCACATTAAATATTGTCATGTGTAATCTACTTTGGAGTAAAAAAAAAAAAAGTATATAATCTTCAATATTTGAATGCGTTTTTATTCATATAACTATACTGACATATAGTTTGCATCGTGACAATCTGTTACAGGTGTTGAAGAGTGAGCTAAAACCGCAAAATGTCAAAGAAACTGTCTAGAAAGGTTTATACACTTGTTCCTAAGAGCATTACCAGTGACATACACTCCATCATACTGTGCCAGACTTCCATTCTGCAGTGGTGATAAAGGATTTTGTATCATTAGCCGCTGTGGTGGGTTGATCCTGAGTGGATGCCAGGTACCCATCAAAGCCGCTCTATCACTCCCCTCCTCAGCTGGATGGGAAGAAAAAAATATAACTAAAGGTTTGTGGGTTGAAATAAGGAAAAGAAGAGATCACTCACCAATTGCCATCACTGGTAAATAGACTTGGGGAAAATTAATTTATTACCAATCAATTCAGAGCAGGATAATGACAATAAAATCAAATCTTAAATCACCTTCTCCCTCATCCCTTCTTTCCGGGCTCAACCTCACTTTTAAATACTCTGCTTCCTCTCCCTCTGCGGCACAGAAGGATGGGAATGAGTGTTGTGGTCAGTTCATCACACGGTGTCTCTGCTGCTCCTTCCTCCTCAGCACTTCCTCTGCTCCACTGTGTGTTCTCCATGGGATAACAAGTCCTGCCAGCAAACCTGCTCCAGCATGTGTTCCAGTCTCTACAGGGTACACAACCTATGTTATCCCAGAAGTGCTACCACCACCACATATTGGCTTGGCTGTGGCCAGTGATGAGTTTGTTTTTGGAACTGGCTGGCATTGGCTCTATTTGTTATACAGGAAGCTTCTGGAAGCTTCTTGCAAAAGCCACCCCTATAGACCCCCAATACCAAAATCTGGCCACATAGTCTTCCAGGACCTCTAAGTAGCAAATCAGAATGAAACAGGGTATTGCATTTATAGACCTCAGAGTTTTTCATATAAGATTTGCTACAAAATATTGTAACATAATACAAAATTTAGAAGAAACACGCTTGTAATGCAGAAGTCTCCTAAAAGCAAGGGAGAACCAATCTGGAGAAGATACTACAGAATTACTTAGGGTCTTAGTGAGGATGGCACTATTAGCTGTACATGGGCTACTTCTGTGACTGTATGGCACAAATTACAGTCTTGACTCAGTGGAAATTTAATGGGAATAGAATTGTGTCACATAGCAAGGTGTTAGAGCTGCTTCAGACAGATAAAATGGCCTGACTCGGTTTCTGAGAGCTAAAGCATTATGTTCTGTTCAAAAGGGAAAAAAAATCGGAGGTGAGCAAAACAACAGTGGTTTGCTTTTTTTTTTGATTGATAGTTTTTTCTTTCCTTAGAAAGTAACATATGAGAGGTTTGCAAGAGGGGAAGGTCAGAAAAGAAAAAAAGCCACGTTTGGTAAGGTGGTGGTGGGAAAAACTACATGTGGCTCCCAGACTACATTCTTTTAGAAAATCACTGCTTTGTGTATATCAAGTGATTACAGGCAGGATGAAGTTCTATTTGGACTGAAGAAGTTTTAAGGTCTATATTTCAAGGCTTTTTCTAATCTAAATTCACTTTAGCCCTTTCAAAATCTTCAGGGCATTCAACAGAGCTTGTGTAATATTGTAATATACAGTTGTTTAAACTGCCTTCGTGAGGTATTTACAAGCTTTCTGAAGTCAAAATTCTGCATCGAATTTCATCTCCTTCTCAGTATTTCATGCTATAACAAGATAAAGGCAGTGAAACTGTGTAAGTGTTAGGATCTGTCCCTCATATAAAATTAAGTGTGAAGGGAATAGGAAGCTCAAGGGATTGAAGAGAAAAGGACGGGAAAAACAGTAAAAATTAATGCAGTGGATTGCTGTTCATTTATGGCCATCTTGCAGACAAGAAAACAATCCCTCAGTCTTACAGATACTGATATCTGGATTTCTGTTTTTGTCTCCTTCAAGACCCTGCTTTGAAACAGATGAAACTCCTTGGACAGGAGTTTTCAGAAATGAGACAACTTTCACAGGTCCTCACTTGATAGACCTGAGAAGGGCTGTATTTCAAAGACAAATATTCTCTCAACACTTCCTACAACTATAGTTCACTTATATATCTTAGTCTGGGAATTCTAGATTAATGTACTAGTCCATTAGTAGTTCATTTTGAAAAACGTTGTAAAACCAGTGACAGATGTCATAAAAAATTCCCCACCCAAACTCCACAGAAACACCTCCTCAGAAACAAAGGCACCAGCTGGGCTGAAATTATGTTTACATGAAGTGACTTGATGACACACAAATGTATGTATACATGTTAGGAAACCCTTTAGAAAGCCTTTGAATTAGTTTATTTAATGGTATTTTCTGATTTTAACAGATTAGCGATTTCTCGATGTATATGCTAATTGCAGGGTATTTAATAAGCACTTAAACTATTTTATATAGAACTTATGTTTCAGTCCATTAGTATGATATATTTACAACTCACAGTTTTGGTGCAACTTGTTCCAAACCTTAAGTTGTTTGTCTTGACTCATTTTTCCTTCCTCTCTCCCTGGTGTTTTAATGACTTCACCTATTCTTGTGAAGTTTTTCATCAGCTGCCTGCACTTTCCACGTGTCTGGCCACTTCACCCTCTCTTTCCCCATCTGCATACTCAATCTGTTAATGGAAAAGGCCTCAAGTTAAAATGATGAAACAGAAGTGTTTCCTAAGCTTACAAAGTGACAGTCCAGGAAATAAATCTCTATTGGATCTTCCCATCACCAAGGCTCAAGAGCCTAGAACCCTCTCCCTACTGTGCTTCTTTTTTTCCCTTCCTTCTGAACAACTGGCATATCTCTAATGTATCCTCTCTTGCATATACCCCAGATACTACCTTCTGTTTCATCACTGTACTGTTATATTCAGGCTTGTGCCTATTTTCCAGAAGTCACTAAAATACACTGCCAAACACAGTGCGCTTCCAGCTTTTCACAGTGCTCTGGATACTCTTTAAGGACATGTTTTGCTTCACCCACAGATGAATTTTTATGTCTCTCTGTGCTCCTGGAACAATCTTTCCATGTGCAAGACAAAAGTTCATTTTGATCCTTTATATCCTGCCTTTAAATTATGTTTTCTGGCCTGTCACCCAGCTATACTGCATATGTTCTTACGTCTTTGTATATTTAAAAGCCATTCAGATGAAAAGAAGCATATGTAACAGCAAACACAACTTAGGCATGTAGGCTGATAAGATTAATTCCTTGTCATCCCCTATAATGTTAAATCTAGTTTGAAATGTAGCCCTTGGGACCTGCAATAGCATTTGTCCATCTGTCAATCAATTGCCATTTTGGGTTGTACTATAGTTAATTGTAGTTAATATGCAAAGCTTTTCCCTTGCTTTTCTTCCATTTTCAAGGTATAATTAGAGTCAAATGAAACATTGACTTAGCAAGTTATTTATTTAAGAAAAAGCTGAAGGATAATGATAAATACTATGTGCTTGGGTCTAGGAAAAAAACCCCGTAACAATGCAAACCCCTTAGCTGTGGAAATATAACTAAGTATAAATGAAAACAAAATATTGGAGACTAACAGAATGTGTGAGAGACAATGTTTTCTTAACACATACTGTTGTTTCTAATGCTTTCCTTGTAGTGCATGAAAATGTTCACTCTGATCATTCCGGTTTGAATCTTTTGTTCCTTATTAGCAACTAGGATTATTTCTGGCCCAGATGATGAGTTATAGGTAGTCCTTGTCCTTTTCAGTTCTATCCACAAGGATGGTGTTAGCCTCACTTAAGCCCGTTTTTCTTAGCTTAGTCATATCTATACTTGTACCAGACTTATGTACTGTAAAGAGCTCTGTGAGAATTCTTAATTCTCTATGGAGAATGGAGAGAGATTTGAGTTTTTAATTCTGAGTACACTTGCTGTCTTCAAATTCTCTGAGCTTTACTAAAATGTCTGGTAAATATCAACACATTGAAAAAACTTGGAAACAGATCTCTTGAAACACCATAGGAAAGCATATTAGCAATTAAAGATAAAGAAAATAAAGAGACAATTAGAGATGTTTCAGTTCTTATAAAAATAACCTTCTCCCCCCAATTTCTATAAGAAGGGATCTAATTTGATATTAGAATTCCATTTTTCCCTATTAGCAATAAATGAATGCAGAAATTATTTTCTGTGATTTGTTGCATATCTATGTTCTAACTGACCTTCTGCTATGAACCGTTACTTTTAGACTGACATTGTGGCATTTGCAGGTAGTAAACAAAATCTAAAAAAGAATCACTTTCTGACTCTCACATGGCTATTCTTTTTTTTTTTTTTTTTTTTTTTTTTCTGCAGGATGGCAGCTGAATAGGGGGAGAACTTTGGCCAAAACAGAATCAATGCATCATTTTTGCACAGACTTGGCTTCTGAAGATGCAAAAAGGTATTTTGTAGTCCCTGGATATTCAAAGATCATATTCACGACTATGCATATTGACTACATTACTAATTATTAAACAAAAAACCAGAAAATTTTCCTCGTGTAAAATAGCATTGTTAAAGTAGATGCAACTTTATCCAATTACACCCATTTGACAGCTGCTACCACCACGGGAAGAGTGGTTGATATAGCAGAGGAACATGCTACCATGCAGAGCGATCTCTACAGGCTTTTGCCAAAATTCCCACTTGTCTTGCACAGTGAGTTTCTCCTCATCATCGCTTCTTTTCAGTGACAGTCCTAATTGGAAGAAGACCTGAGGTTTCTGGCAGTTCCATCTCCTTTGTGACTGAGGGTCTGACCGTATTCATTAGCTGAAGAGCTGCAGAGAGAAGGAAGTCAGCTGCCAAAAAATACATGCTCTCAGGTTCCCCTCTCCTGGGGGTTCTCAGTCCTTATGAGTCCATAACCACTTTGTACCACTCTCACTCTTTCAGAGCTTAGACTTTTGCTTTTGCAGAAGGTCTGTGAAGGGTCCTCCCAATTGCTTGCTCATCATCATTGTTAATGGAGGGAAGCTGTTTGCCCCTTCCTGTAGCTCCCATGCCTGATGCTGGAGGCTACTTAGCAGTGCTGTGCTCCAACAGCTGGGGTCATCCTCACTTTTGCTGGCCTGGTGAGGAGCACTAGGAGCCCACTGTGATCTGAGGTCTCTATGGTGGTGTCCAGGCTTAGGAGTGGCATGTGAAGAAGAGTGGATGCCCTGCAGGGAAAGGCTGAACTACCTGAGACACCACCAAGTCTTTTTCTCTCCTCAAGGTAGATCCCTGCACATCACCTTACCTTGTGAAAACCTGCTCTGCTATGAGCTCCTCCTTTGCATGCTGCCAGCCAACTATTTCAGGTTGATATTTTAAGAGACCTGTGAATGTTTAAAACCTTTACTACTCCAGGATAACTAGCTAACTTGAAAGGAGGTAAGGTGAACTTGCTTCTTGAACATGATCAGACTAAAATGGGATCTGAACATGCTAGAGACTTCTGGAAAATCTGTTGTTGAAAATCTCATTAGAGAGCTTTTCTTAAATTCTTAAATAGATATTGATAACAGGTTATTTTGGGCATGATGGCTTAATTTAGACATCCATGTTTGAAAATCTTGACCAGAGTTCGTCTGCAGTTTGGTCTTTTGTTATGTTGTTTGTGTCTTAAATTTTACTTATAAAAATTAACGCAGTGATCTTTTTGTTTTATACATTTCAGTGAATCAAAATGAAAAAAAATGGAAATTCTCCTGTTCAGTACAGTGGTGAGAAAATCGCCTGAGTATCCTTCTGGGTATCTTTCTACCTAGAGAAATGTATTCATATTAACTTTTCAGTCAGTATCTTAAGTCACATAACTGTATATATCTTTGTAAAACAGTAAAGTGGCCATAACTTTGGACTATTTTTAATTGTGTTTATTTTTTTTATTTTATTTTGGAGGTGAGATAAGTTGGCTGGAACAAACCAACTTGAATTCAGAATAAGAGTGTTCCTGAAGGGACTTAACACTGTTTAATGACTACAGATTACCCCTCTTTGTATTTTCATGTACCTAAGCCCCAAACACTAAACAATATGTTCGCAGCTTGTTCATTCTGGAGAAAAGTCAGAGGTATTTTCAGGTTAAAGAGATTCTTTTAAGATCAGTTGGATGATAATGTTGAGACGTTTTGCTTAAATGGGTTAATTCATTCATTTAACAAAGTTGACTACCCATTTTGATAGTTCAATGCACAGAAATATCTTAATGAATCATATCATATAGTTCAGTTTATTATAAAGTGCCATATTGAAGATCCCTTTAACAGCTTGAAAGACCCCAAATGTTTTAGCTTCTTAAAAAAAATGAGGGCCCTTTTGAAATCTCTAAAGGAATATTTGCAAGCTATGGATTATATAAACTTATTGTGTAAAATGTTACATGATTTTACACACAAGCTTAATTCTCCAAACCAACATTTACATGCAAATTATCCTGCACTGTTTTTCTTCCCTGCAGAAAAGAGGTATTTGTTTTAGATTACTTCAATGTTTTCCTTTCTGTACATAATAACCTATATTATCCTGGTATTCATCCTTTCTTGCTTTTGTAGTGGCAACTGTGTAGCAAAATGCATTGCCAACTGGAAGCACCTCAGCCAAGGGTGACCTGACAGGATTGCATAGTGGGTACAAGGTGAATAAGGGTACAGCCTAAGCAGACATGATTTGGAAAGTATTGGAAGATAGATATGGTATGATTAAGGAGATGTGTTGTGACTGCGTAATAATGACAACTACCATAACTCTTGCCAAGTTTGAAGTATAGTGAAACTAAGAATTTATACTGGGCTTTTTAGTCAAAGCACTTGAGGAAGGACTTGCATCTCTATTTCAGAGGTGAGAAAAGGATATTTAGTCCTCAGGTGGCTAAAACAGAGTGATGCTTTCTTTCCACCACTCATTGTCAAACCAGGTCTACAGGGTAGAGAGTGTTCATTGCAAGAGAGGAAGTGGCCTAAACTCAGGATGCCACGTATCAGGATGGTGCTTTACTTCAGCTACTTGATCATGCTGGGACACACAGCTTATGGATTTGACTACTGTCACAGCAATATAGTTGTACTGATACTGAGCCTGCTCCTGGCCTTGGCCTTCAATGTGGCTGTAGCATCTACTCAGAACTAGGCGGATGTCCTGGTTGCACAGGTGTTGATCTACTGGAGAAAAGCATAGGTAGGGGAAATTGACTAAAGGAGCAAGAAATTTCCATTTAGCAGTGCCAAACACATTACACCACATCCTAGGAATAAAGGATCCGTGAAACTGCTTAGCCTTTCTTGATTACATAGAGATGTATCAGTCCCTGCTGAGAAGCAGAAAAGCAAAAAGAAGGCTGATGATAACGTTTAATGGCAAAGATAGAAGTCTGGCCGCTTCAGTTCCCCATGTATTTCTTTAAATAAAAAATGTATCTTCAGGACCACAGACAAAGTGTTTGGCCTAGAACATGATAGAAAGTGATAGCTAAGTAGGCAGGAAAGCATTAAAGGTAGTATGTTTTTTAAGCATAGCATGTTTTGTGCTGCCACTACAGAGTTCAAACTTCTGTGTTTCATACTGCAGAAAACACATTGTCAAGTGTGCTTAGATAAGATGATAATGGAGAGAAATAAAGTATTTTGCAAGACTGTCTGAAAGAGTGATTACTAAAATTTGATTCAAACTGATTTTACGGAAGAAATAAAAAAAGTGATTAACAGAAAAGAGCATATAGAAAAGTTCAGTAACTACCATGATAAAAACCAGACAACAAAAAAAGTTCTAAAGAAAAGTAACTGGCTATACAGCCCTTATCTTTCCCATTTCTAGATAATGTGGGACCTCTACAATACTAATATTTAGGTATTTTCTTCCACACTTCACTGTGTACAAGATCTAAGTGAAATTGCAGGAGTTATACGCTGTTTGTAAGTGACTGACATGCAAATTTAGCTTGATCTGAACATTGTTTAGCTAAATATTCATTAGCTTTTTCTCAAAGAGCTCAGCTCTATCTCTCTGCTATGCTCTTTTTTATTATTTGATGAAGTGTGTTCAACTGGAAAAGGAAAGTTACAGCATTTTAAAAACAGGAGCACACACAAACCTTATGATAACTCTGTTAAACTTCCATCAATAATTTAGTTGGAAGTACATTTGGCTAATTCAGCCTATTTTTCCAGCCTCTGTACACAGAGATGTACTCATGCTAAGTCAGTAACTTGCTTACGTATTTTCCCTTTCCCTCTGTATTCCACACTGAATTGAAGCAGGTTCTGGTGATTACAAATACTTGATGCTCAAGCTCTTCTAGATAGGTTAAATTTTTATATTTTAGAATAATTTGTACTATTAGCAGTGCAATCACATGAAAAAAGAGTGATTTCCCTGATATCAAGTGCTGTGTGCTCTTACATTCATGGGAGAACTAAGCCTCAGGAGCTATAAAATTAAGTGGAAGGATGGGAAAAAGATGCAAACAGATGGAAAGGTAAGCAGGATAATACAAATGATAACATTTTAGCTTAGAATAGCCGAGCTCTTTCATAAAAGTTCTTTAGTGCTGTCTCTGCTATGACTAACAACCCTGGCAGCTGCAAATATCACTGAAACTGAATTTTGCATGAGAGCAGTTGCAGGAGACTTTCATTAACTTTGGAGACAGTGAGACTCAGCTGCTTAAATTGTCACCATGAGCAAGCTCGAGAGGAAATGATCACTCAGCTCATGGAGTTGTCTGGGGATTTTTTCCCATTGCCCAGCTCCTTGTTAATATTCCTGTTGGCAAAATTCAGCCCCTCAGCCCCCACCCCAGAAGCCAATTTGGCAAAGCGCAGTGCTTAATTTCTATGAGAATGGAGATTGTTTTACCCCAAATCAGGAAAATATCTGAGCAGTGGTTTCGTTTTGTTTTTATTTGGATGAATAAATTCTTAAGGCATAACCATGACAGACTTAAACACTTAGTACATTATGTAAATAGAAATTTATACAAACATAGAAAGAAGTGCACAGAGACACAGCGTCCCTCTCTTAGTATTTGGTACTAATGCATGTGTACGTGACTGAGAGCCAAAGAGATCTGGCAAGCTCATGTATATGCCACTAAATAGATGAGAGCAGAGAGTAATCGACAGCTAAAAAGGAGGGGGGTAAAGATGTGCCTGCAGTTAACAGTATAAGAAGGATAACTGTTTTTTTTTTTTAAGATAGATGATATTTGAGGATAGAGTTGGAAGGCACAAGATTTAAGAATCTAACTTCCATCTTTTTATGTCTTCATGTTTTTGTATATTGTATGTTCCAATCCCATTGACTTAACTGGTGTTTTCACCATGTGAATCAAATGCGTGTCCTTCTGAAAGGCTTAGCTATGGGTGCACATGAAAGTTCAGTGCATATGTGATGAAATCAACCACAAGGCTGGAAACAAAATCATGTTTTAGTGCTTTTAGCAGAGAAGCCTTTTCATGTTGCCGTGTTTCTGTTTTTCTGTTACAATGCTTCAGCTTCCATTATAAACAAGAGCTCTGCTCCTGCTCTTGACATTTTCCTACAGCATTTTTTTTCTTCAATTCTTCATTTATTTATTCCCGATCTGGTGTGTGTTCCAGCAGACTCCCCCTGGCTGAGGGTGCCAGCAGGGGGACTGGAGTGTGCCTTCCATAGCTGGGTATGCTCTGAGAGTCCAGAGGCTGCAGCTATCTCTGTGGTCCCTTCTCACATGGGGAACTTTTTTGGTAATGGCTGCAGTTCTAGTAAGAAAAGCCCTGCATTTCTAGAGTAGCTTCTACTTGGATAGAGGTCCTTAGGGATTCCTGAAATGGAGCCACTTTTCTCCAAACACATGGCCAGGGTGTAGAACACTGCGCTGTGAAATAAAGTTGCTTAATATTATGGTTTAACCTCAGCCAGCAACTAAGCACTACACAGCCACTTGCTCACTCTCCCCAGAAAAAAAATGGATGGGAGAGAGAGTGAGAAAAGTGAGAAAACAGTTTAATAAGTAAAGCAAAAGCTGTACACACAAGCAAAGCAAGACAAGGTATTCATCCCTAACTATCAGCAGGCCATCTCCCTGAAAACAGGCTCCATCACGTATAATGATTACTTGAGAAGACAAACACCATCACTGCAAATGTTCCTCCCTTCCTCCTTCTTCTTTCAGCTTTGCATGTTGAGCATGATGCCAGATGAAGTGGCATATCCCTGTGGTCAGTTAGGGTCAGCTGTCCCGGCTGCATCCCCTCCCAACTCCTTGTGCACCCACAGCCCACTTGCTGCTGGGGTAGGATGATGAGCAGAAAAGGCCTTGACTCTGTATGAGTACTGCTCAGCAGTAATGGAAGCATTACTTGTTATCGACATGTGTCATCAACATGGTTTCCAGCATAAATCCGCAGTACTTACTATGAAGAAAATTAACTCTACCCCAGACAAAACCAAAATTATTTTTGCTTATAATTTGTAAATATCACAGAAGTTGTGACTCAGTGGTTAAATATGTAGAATATGTATCAGCAGGACCTAGATATTTGCCTTTTAAATAATGTAATCTAATATTGTGTGCTTTGCTATTAAAAACTCATTAGCAGAGCACAGCTTCTAAGAAGAGGAAAAATGGATGAATTTTTGAGCAGTCACTGACACTAGGCTGTGCTTTACTGAGCCACTTGGAAATTGCCTGGACTTATTTGAAAAGACGTAACATTCCTCTCTACTTTACATTTAACACAGTGGCCCTGTAAGTGTAAGCTCTTTTGTAGAGCCCTTGTGGTTCTATGCGTAAGTGTTCCGGGGCCGTTCTTGTGGTAAGTATAGAGTTTACTTCATCAGTTTTTAAAATCAGGTTTTTATGCAGCGGAGGACTAAGTATGAAGATGCGTTATGCAAGAGTTTAACCTCTGAAGCCGGTTGGAGACTTCTGGTTCCATAAACTTGCACGTACAAGGAAAGCATTTGAGCAGGACTGGAATAGATTCACAAACTTGTGAATTTCTGAAAGTAGAGCAGAGCCCTACTTATTATCTAAATATTTTATTGTATCCAATTTTTCTTTTTTAAAACTCAAATGTACTCAATTTGTTTCAAAAAGCATCCACCTTAGAAATGCCTTTGTGCTCAAAAGGTTGATTACGGAGGTATGATCTTTCTATTTTCAGATTGATTAGAAGACTGGCACCTATTTTGGGGGGTTAAATTTCATGGAATGAAATTCCATTTTGAGTTAAACCACGAAGGTGTCATTAAAATATTCAAATCGATATGCAAAAGAACTTTAAAATCCGCTCTTCAAAACCTACTCTCAGGATGAAGGATGTCACAGGTAAAATTCAGACTGGGTTATTTAACAGTTGTTTGAATACAGTTTTTCAGACGACAGTCTTAAAAATATCCTGCAGAAATTATTGTATTACTTGTTCCCCACTGGAACTAGCTGCTCAGCAGCTAGTGTATAACCCTGATTTAGTGACTGTGACTTAGAAAACCCAGTTCATTATGGTGATCAATAGCAGTAAGTTCATCACCAGACATGGATTCTTTTGTAAGTTTTAGTCATTAAAACTGAATTATATGCTAGCTCCAGGGTGGTTGATCATCCCATATGTTCTGGTTTCAGCATTAAACCATGACACCAGAGGACAAGTACCCATGACCTGCCACTGCCCTTGCCTCTTGTGATATACAGAGGAGCCAGCAAAGCTGCAGGGCTATGCCTTCACCCAGCCCCCAACCCACATAGGTTTTGTGACACTGCAACCTTGACAGTTGGTGGAAAGTAAAAAGATAGCAAAACCTGGTAAAATGTTTCAAAAAACCTTTTTTTGGGGTAAAATCTCATTATATAAACTGATTAAGATAAATAATGAGTGAACAGACATCAATTTCAGAATGAAGATCTAAGCAAATAGTTTCAGAATGTGGTAGCCCACTTGACTAAGGGCATGAAGTTAGAACTTAGCCTTGAAGATATCAAAGCTTATCCATGAAGAATGAGGCACCGAAGGCATCTGGATGGGAAAGCAGAAGGCATCTGGATGAGAAAGCAGAAGGCATCCGGAGGAGCAAGCAAGTCAAAGGGAGTAACTGACTGGAGAACAAGGGCATGGCAAGATAACAGACTTTATTAATGCGGCAGAGGGTGATCCAATAATGTGCTGTTGCTAACTGATGCAACCAATGACTAAAAGACACATGTATGTTAGAAACTGTATATAAGTAAGGGTTTGTAATAGTAAAAGGAGAACTTTCTGCTGAGTCACCAAAGAAATGTGCGTGTGTGTGTTTTTGGTTGTCTCAACCACGACATCAGAACATATATAGATGTTTATGCAATATGTCAATCTACAATAATTGCAGGCATTAAGTTCCATTTTGTCTCAGCCTCCTTCAGTTTGCGATGTTTTAGTATTAGTTATATACTTGAAGTGGTTATTGACTTTGGTTGGTAGGATCAAGACTATGAAGATGTAATTCCACTAACTATTTTTACTGCTTATTTGTTTTGTTTTCAGTGGTTTTAGCTGAACTAATAGACAGACATCCCATTATGTAAAGCCTTTAACTCAGCTTTGGAAAGAACATTACTGTGATATATATTAACTTGTGTTACAACTGCCATAAGAGCCTTGATAATGAAATCCAGCCATAATTCATGACAAATGAATAACCATTAATTATATTAAGCTTCTTTCAATTCTAAGAAAAGTATTCGGAAGGACAAATATATGAAAGAGAAGAATAAATAAAAGGAAAGGAAAGTAAGTGACAGGATGGGGGAAAAAATAATGCAGAGAGAAAAGGCTGTGGCCAAAGAGAAGGTTCTTGAAAGGTCACTGATGGCTGTTGCAGAAGAAAGCCATTTATCTCAGAGTGTTTTGGAAATGTATGGTTGGGGAGAAAAAGATTTCTTGGAATTTATCATGTGTAGAGGACAATGTAAGAGAAGCTGGCAGGCTTTGGACAGTGCACAAACAATTCACTTTAGCCCAAATGGGTGAAAACTGAGTGCTACCTCTAAGGGCTGAAACACGATACCTAATGTTAAAACACATCTGAGTCTTACTTTACATTAGAAAGCATGACTTATCTAGTCTGGTTTTAGTGATTTTGAACTCCTGAAGATTTTATTTTATTCTTTCATAGCTGTTGGGATAGTTGGATGCAACTGATAGGTAACACACTGTGGAAGTTTTCTCCATTCTCTCTGTTGCACTGTGGAGTTCAGTAATATGCTGTCAGATCATTAACAAAGGTCTGCCACAGAAACTATGTGAATCATAGTTAACAGTAGGTGGTTGGAGATGAAGAGAGAAAGTTTGTGAAAATAGACTGAATAAAACAATTTTCCCTCTTTTGTAATCAAGGAGGAAAGAAATGCTATTTGTCTAACATGCATAGTTGTTTGGGTTTATATTTTGTTGTTTCCCTCAGCAATAAGGCAGGCAACAGTACAGACAGCATATGGCTTGATAATAGAGGCAGAAAGGTGAAAACCCTCTCCTAAGGTTTCATTCCCAGTGCTCTTGAAAACATCTGACATTTTGTGCAAGCTTATCAATTTTTTAAGGGAAAAAAAAAAACCAAAAAAGCAGTTCAGAAACAAGAAGGTGTGTCTGGCAAGGACAGCTTAGCAGGGAAGTCATCTAGTTTCTTCCTCCAATATGAGGCATTATTTGAACAAAAAGCTTTCAAAGCACTGTGATGTCTTCTGGCCCCTCACAAAAAGAGTATGCCTATTAATTTAACCAGCCCTTCCTGTATCTACAGCAAGTTGGAGAGACATTGCTCTTTTCTCTGCAGCCTTTGGCTGATGTAATTGAGGGCAGTGAACTATTTTGTTCTCTGAAAAATGCTTTTCAAAATGGGTTCTACTTTATACTTCCTTTAAGGATATTTAGTTTTAAATGCTGTTCTCACAAGTTAGTGTCATTTTTATTACTCCAGCATATTCTTCACTTGGTCTGAGATCTTTAAATAAGGGAGAACTCTTAGATACATTCCATCTGACTAATAGGCACCTCTGCAACAGAAAAACATATATGAGTCAGATACTTTACTAGGCTTGATGGGCATATATAAAAGACATTTTGAAGAAAAAGCAGATTTTATTATTTAGTGTTTACAATGCAAAAGAGACCTCCAACCCTCAAATCTCTTGAAGGATCAAGAAAGAAAAACATGACAAATGCATTAACTTGTAGGATACATTTCTTACCAAAATCAGAGATTACTTTGGATTAAAGTCACATGCCTTTCTTGTAGGGTAAGGAAAGAACTGTCAGCTTGCTCTTTTGACAAACACTGACAATCCTTCTCTAATTGAGGGCGGACTAGAAAATAAAATGTCATGTAGGCATCCACAATGCACTTCAGAAAAGAAAGAGAGATGATTCAATAGACTGGAGTCAGGAGAGAGAGATGTAACTGATTTCAGGCTGTTTTCAAACTAACTCCAGCAACAGACTTCTGGGTCTACAGATCAGGTGTTGCTAATCATATTTGCGAGCATTGATACTGAATTCAAAGCCCAGTTTGGCAGTCCATTTGCTGAAGGAGAAGAACTAGGTCCCTGAGGACTATGATTGAAAAAAACAATAAAGTTAGAAGGCACCCAAGAGAAGGGCACTGAAAACAGGGATGTGTCTGAAATCCCACTTCTATCTACAATGAGCACATCTATCTTAGCTGTCCAGTGACTAGGACTGTTCCTGACTGGATTTGGCATTGTTGATTGTTAATTTTGTAACATTAGAATTTCATGCAATGTAAACCAGAAAGAATTTAAGCAGGTCTCTGGAATGTCCTGGATACTTCAGGCATTTTTGACATGTTTTACCAACCCCTGTAAGCAGAAGTTACTGCTGTTTTCTGGTCACTGCATGTCTAAAAGCACAGAGCTGATTACGCAGCTATTACTGAGTATATTTGACCAGCACAAACAAAGTAATGATGACAGAAGAGTCCATGCTTATGGGAGGAAATGTGAAACCAAAGTGTAGTAGGTGATTTTAGTAGTACCTTTTCTCCGTTGGAGCAATGTATTTCCAAGCACAAAAACCGCTTTCTCTTTCACTACCTTTGGAAACTTTCACCTCATAAGGAAAGATATCCTACAGACAAAATATACAGGAATAAAAACAGAAAGTAATTTACCTCATATTAAGACCTAAGCAAGCCTAATATAAGCTTTTAATACAATTTAGATTAGCACCAGGCAGGGTTTAGTTTGTTGTCTTTTAAAATGCATTACTTCTGACTATAAATACTAAATCCTGTGCAAGCCCCGTGTTTGTTCTGATTTTGAGTCTTAAAAGTATTCTTTTTAAAAAACAATTTATTTGTCCACATGACAAAATTTCTCCATTGCACAGCTGAGGCTGGGATTTATAGCATGAACTGCAGTCAAAAGGTAAGCCTCAACAGCACTGCTTATTGGAGTGTGGATGCTTAGAAACCCAGTCCAAGTGTTTGAAATACAGTAATATCCCTTGCTTGTTATTACATATTCCACAGGGGGTGATTTCAGGTATCTTAACACTTAACATTCAAAATGTAAAATGAGAGGCTACTGATCATCACTAAATGTAAGTGATGGTGAACCTAGAATTACCTGTCCTTGAGGGCTTCTCTGTAACATGAATCCTGTAACACTGCAACTAATGTGACAACTTATATGACAGCTTTCTCCATTCTCCAAGCAAGAGGCAGAGAAGGTTATTTTTCCTTGTTGGCATCCAGATTTCCACAGGTAGAGAATGAGCTGTTAGTCAGATGTACAGTTAAGAAAAGTACCTATCACCACACTACATCTGACATCTTCTTTCCTCAAAAATGCTGTTAATATTGTCTTTTTTTTTTTTTTTTTAATAGTGTATATACGAATGTGATAAGAAAACGCTAATCACCCTTAAACCCTTAAGACCTATGACCTAGGAGACATTTCTGATATTTTTCACTAGCCTTCTCAGTGATTGCTTGCTTCTTCAGCATATGACACTCTAATACCTCATAGGAGCCCCTCTCCCATGAGGAAAGGCTGAGGAGTTGGGGTTGTTCACCCTGGATAAGAAAAGACTCTGGGGAGACCTTATTGTAAATTTTCAGTACCTAAAAGGGGCCTATAAAAAGGGTGGGGAGAGACTATTTAAAAGGGCTTGTAGCAATAGGATGGGGGTTTTAGTTTTAAACTAAAAGAGGGGAGATTCAGGCTGGATGTGAGGAAACAATTCTTTACAATAAGGGTGGTAAAAAAAACTGGCACAGGTTGCCCAGAGAGATGGTGGATGCACCATCCCTGGAGACATTCAAAGCCAGGCTGGATGTAGCTCTGGGCAACCTGACCTAGTTGCAGACGGTTGGACCAGATGACCTTTGAGGGTCCCCTCCAACCCAAAGTATTCTACGATTATGTGAATACCATTGGGCAACAGTAGCCAGCATAAAAGCTAACTGGTGTTTTGCTGGTACAACAAATGATTCTTCACTTTTTTATTCAATGCATCACTGCATTTCAGAAAAAGAAACAGGAATTAAAAAAAAGCACCTATATTTAATCTTCATCAGAGATTGAACTTTCTCCTTCTCTATCATCCTACTAAAGAACATATACTACATTGAGCAGTAATAAGTTTTTTGGCTGATACAACAACATTTGGTACATCTTGTCTCAGAGAAATATTACATCTAATGTAAGTATGCACTAAACCAGCTAACAGAAAGTCCTGTTATGATTACACCAAGAGATCTCAACATGCTAGCCAATATTAAATGCTATTGTATCGTTGCAAGCTGGAAAGGGGAGTAATGTATTTGGAAGGTGAAGGGAAGTCATTTCCAGGAATTTAGACCTGGACAATTACTTTTGCAATTTCATTTCCAAATATTAGGGTATTTGTGATAATTGGGGTTAAAATAAAGTATCCTGAGCTTCTCTTCTGCAATCTGAGATTAATAAAATTATGAAATAAATTGGAAGTGGCAATACAAGAGAAAAATTGCTAAAGCATGCCTGAAGAAAGAAGGCATAAATCATTTCTTCATAGCTCATCAATGCATTAGGAATGTTTAGCAGTGCCTGAAAATAATAGAAATGGATTTCAAAAGCCTTCTTGTAGAAGCAAGGCAGGACTCATACTGGATGTTCACTTTTCTTGCATTGCATCATTATTTTTGTATGAGTAGTCCTTCAAAATCTGCAGTCTGGATTATATTTTGCTAAAAGTGTTCATTAGTAAATGATGTCCTTGGCTTAAAGAGCTTCAGGTTTACACCTTCAATAAAGTGAATTCAGAAAAATAGAGAAGAAGAAGCCTGAAAGTATTACAGCCATGGTTTAGATGTCAATTCATTTTGTGAGATTTAGATGCCAGTTTGTTTCCATAGGATCTGAATCTTATGGAAATATGCTGTTTTATTACAAGTGAACAATATCTGTTACCCTAGCTACTGTTGACTTTGGACTGCATAAGGTGGGTGTTATCACCTGCTGCATTTTGTTGACTGCTGTGATGTGCTTCCTCTGCTAGATGTGAGCACACTTAGGAGTATTTGTGCCTCACTCACTCCTCGGAATATTCTTTTCCAAGATTCCATCCAATGTTCCACAAACATAACTGCCCTCATCCTTCCCTTGTTGTTTCCTCCTTTATTCCATTGTGGCTTTTCCTCAGTTTTGCATACATCTACCAGAAAAAGAACCAGCTAATTATGTGTCAAAAAGTCAGTTTCACTAAACAGAATTTGTCCGTCACTAACAGGTTTATCTTGAAAACTCAAAATGCAAACTGCTAGCATTTCATAGATTTGAAACTTGCTATATTCTTCTGTTCTCCAAATGAACATTTTCACTGCACTTTTCTTCCTTAACTGATCCAAACTGACCATTTTGCTATGATTTTCAATTGGTAGAGTTTACTCTTTCACATTCTGGTTTGAGTTTGTATGGGTGAATTTTGCTTGACCCTATCAAAGGTGTTGTTTACATGTCAAATGTATTTTCAGTAGCCTCTCAGACCAGAAAAGGGAATTGCTGAAGCTATTCCAGTTCCTTTATTTAATGTTGTCCTGGGTTCGGCAGTAGAAGTCATTTTTTTCTCCCTCTTAGTACTGGCGCAGTGCTATGTTTTTGACTTTCGGCCTGGGAACAGCACTGA
Source organism: Psilopsiagon aymara (assembly GCA_024733675.1). NCBI lineage: Eukaryota > Metazoa > Chordata > Aves > Psittaciformes > Psittacidae > Psilopsiagon > Psilopsiagon aymara. The sequence continues at coordinate 21,235 of JANRGW010048129.1, forward strand.
TAACACCAATGTTTTTAGTTGCTGCTCAGTAATGTTTATTCTGACCAAGGACTTTCCAAGCCTCATGCTCTGCCAGGGAGGATGGGAAGCCAGGAGGAAACAGAGAGAGGACACCTGACCCAAACTAACCAAAGAGGTACGCCATACCACAGTACGTCATGCCCACTATATAAACTGGGAGCAGTTACCCAGAATGGTTAGATCACTGCTTGGTCAGGCTGGGTATCGGTCGGCAGGTGGTGAGCGGTTGTAATCTCTTGCATGTTATTTCCCTTATCATGATTATTATTGGTGGTAGCAGCAGTGGTTTGTGTTATACCTTAATTACTGGTCTGTTCTTATCTCAGCCCATGGGAGTTATCTTCTTTCAATTCTCTTCACCATCCCTCCGGGAGTTGGGGGGAGGAAGGGGGGGAGTGAGAGAGTGGCTGCATGGCTCTGAGTTACAGCTGGGCTTAAACCATGACAAGTGTTTTGAGCTCTTGACTCCTCTATAACTTAGCAAATTACTCCTTCATGCATGTAAACTTCACCCAAATGCCAATGTATGAGCTTCTCTCCCCCCTTACTCATTATTGGCTGAAGCAAAATTATGCAACACGCATATGACTAATTTGTTATGAATAAAACCCAGAGTTATAATTTGTGCCTGTTCTCTAAAAGTGGACTTTTGAGGATACTTCTTAAATACTTCATGCCAAACATGACTATTTGGATATTCATGTAATTAAAATGGGGGCCTCCAGTGCTTCTGGCAGCTTCATTTGTAAGTGCAGCTGCATTTGGCTTGCTATTAATGCTGCAACCTCATTTTGCCCCCAACTTCTGTTCCTCTGTCTTTTAAAAACCAATAAAATGACTGACTGACACAATTTAAATGACCTATGGATTTGTCAGTAATGACACCTATTTCTCCAATTAATTTGCTTTTAAATCTCTTACCGATTACTGTCAATTTTATTAATGACTTTAAGATCTGATCTGTTTTCTGTTTGAAGGTCAACATTTTAAATTCACTACCACAGGTAAACAGTGGAAGGCCACTCTGCTTGATGGCCTGAGATTATCATGCATTGACAAAAGAAAGTGATTTTAAAACACTCTGGAACATTCCAGAAGTAAGCCAGTAAAACAAAGGCATACAAAGGAACTGTTGTTTGTGTGAGAGTTGTGCAGATCTCATATAACGAATCTGGCTGCTGTTTCAGTGAGATTTTTTGATGTGAGATTTTTTGTGTGTCTTGCATACATGATTATACACATAATCTGTTCCACAAAGTTAGCATTATCTTGGCTAATTGCTAATAGCTGTTTTCTGTAAGGCAGGCTTCACTAAAACACACAGCCCCAGGCATGACCACTTCTGCGTAAAGGGAGCAGCCCTGTGTTTCTTTTGCACATGTACTGCAGGGTTCCTTTTCCTGGGAAAGTACATTCTGGCTTTTCCACATGTGTGATGTTTGGTGATGCTTTCCTGAACCTGTCCCATGGCTTGCAGTGAATCTGGATCTTATGGGAATTGCTGAACTTCCCAGGCTTGTGCAAGAGGTTTGGTTATGGGTGGAGGCTAGGCTTTCCTGGCTGGTTTTAGTGGAAACTTATGACAAACAAAATCCTCGTGGAATAGAATGGTAGGAAGGGAGAGGAACATGGATCCATCCTAGTTCAGTGCTGACAGCATTACAGTATTGGATTTGGCTGCCTGCTGCTCTAGGATAAACTCTTAAGGTCAATTACACATGGTTCTGCCCCAGTGCCCAACCTAGATTAGTAGCCATGCTTATTTTTGACCCCTATTCTTTTGACCTCCCTGGGTATTGGGGGTACTTGGAGATCTGTTTCACAGTGGCATCCTGATACCCAGCATGCTACTTACTGTAGTATGTAACCACACTGTGACACCCAATCCGAAAACTATATACTATTGATAGTGATACCTTCCCTTCCAGCTACTCAATCTTCAATTTATGTGTAAGAAATTAACCTGCTTTCAGGTATTTTAGCTTCAAACCATCCGTGGACAAAATTGTTATTACCCACTCTTCTAATATGGCTGCGTGTCAAGATGAGGATTACAGGAGGCCTTAGTTTATTATAAACCAAATAGAAACATTTTGTCTTCATTCTAGTTCTTGTCACTTGTCTCTGCATAACAGTTTTCCCCTTTTTTCCCTCAGGCACATAACCTATCATTTGAATAACTCCTCTGGTACAGCTACGCAAGGGAGAGCCATAACTGGAAATTGGTCTCTACTGTTCTTTACACTGACAATGGATATATTTACTTATCATTTTATTCTTTAATGATCTGGAAAAGGCATGAATAATGAAGTGGCAAAGTTTATCATGATAAATCGTCCAGGATAAACTGAGGCAGAATACAGAATTACAGATGCATTTTACAACAGCGAACAACTAGGCAGGTAAAATGAAATTCACTGTGGTTAAATAATAAGGGAGCAAGCATAGTAAATAAAATCTCAATTTCACCAGTAGTGATGTGTTCTGAACTAACTGCAGTCCCTGAGAATGCAACCTGGAAGTATTGTCACTGGTCACCAGCAGTCAAAAAAGTATGCAAAGCATTAGGAATGATTTGAAAGGTGATAGAAAGCCAGCAAAAAAATAATTATGCCAATGAATAAGTCTGCCATATGTTCATACTTGGAATAGTGCATGTAGTTTTTTGTCTCCTCATCTGATAAAAGGATACAGTAAAACTACCCAATGCAGTAGCTTATTCTGTTCCCACTGAACAGTTCCCACTGTACAGTTTCTGGTCAAGTGACAGTTATGACATGCAAAATTATAGTCCCTTTCTCTATCATCATCCAGTTTGAAACTTGCAGTGTTCTGCCATAACATTTAGCTTGTTTTAGATAGCAAAAACATCCTTATTATCTACGTTGTTTTCAACGCAAATCCAGGACACGTCCTGATACCAGCTACTCTGAAGAAAATTAACTCTACCTCAGCCAAAATCAGCACAGCTGCTTATTTATGTACAGACTTCACTTGTCGATAATCTGTTGGTTTGCTCAAAACAGTGCAAAAGAAGCATTAATATTCTGGTTTGAAATTCTGAATATGACTTCATTATACAAACATTAATTGCAAACTTATCAATGCATGGATTTGGGTTGTTCTAATTGAACTGGAAATATGCTTTCACTGTCCCCTAGGTGATTAAGTAAAATTGACACCTGGTTCTAAATGCCCCTTCAGACAACAGGAGTACCAAGTTAGGAGTCTGTGCAAATGTGGGCTGAGGAATATGCTTTGTCTGCATGGGGTAAGCTCTCACTGTGGCTTCAACTGCCTCCCACTGTAGCTTCAAATTTGGTAAATCTGTGGTAAAATTTCTAGAGAGGCTTTATCCACTTAGTGCTTTTAATCTGTTCAAACATAGCAGATTTGAGGCCTTAAATAATAGACAAATTTAATCTCATCTTTCCCTTGAGCTGAAGAATAAGCAGGAAAACTATAAGCAGAATAGAAAAAAAGAGTATGTCAGAGTTCAGAATAGGACAGGATGTTGATGTGTATGCAGAAGTTGGGACTTATTCCCCTTTTACCAGAAGCGGTAGATATATGATGTTGACATATTATAAAGCTGATCAGGTTATAGATTGTTTTTTAACAGTGGAAAAATAGTTATTATTTGAGTGATGCAACTATCAATACTTTTCTAAGTAATATCTTCAGCATATGAGGGAACATAAATACAGTTCAAAGTGAACTATAGAGGGAATCTGTCCCTCAGTTTTAGGAAGACATTTTACATAATAGCATATTTTCAGATAAATTAGCTGGAAAGATTTATATTTTTAAGCTCAGTCAGAACTACTGAAGGAATGTTTTTGTATATACCAATTGTAAAGAGGAAACTGCATCTCTCCTTTTACACACACATGCATATATGCATGGGAATGTCTCAAAGATGTTGCAGGGGAGGAGGTTCACACTGGACATTAGGACACATTTCTTTACTGAGAGGGTAGTCAAACACTGGAACAGGCTTCCTAGAGAGGTGGTCGATGCACAAAGCCTGTCAGAGTTTAACAGGCATTTTGACAATGCTCTTGACAGCGAGCTGTAACTTTTGGTCAGCCCTGTAGTGGTCAAACAATTGAACTAGATGATCGCTGGAAGTCTTTTCCAGTTGAAGTATTCCACTGGAAATATGTACAAAACCTAGAGCAGGCGCAGCAGTGCCAAAGTTTCAGTGTTGCACTGAATGCAATTGATGGTAATGAATGACATCTTTAAAATATTGTGACAGATATCTTCCCCTTCTTATCTAGCTTAAATGTGTTGCAGCTGCTTTTTTTCTTTCAGGCCATTTATAATAACATTAGTAACATGTGCCTTTAAAACTGCAAGAAGACCCTCAAGCAGAGTTACCAGCATTGCTTCACTGCTGAGACCCCTTCAAAATCAGTTGGATTCCCATCTTTTCAGTCTTGCTTCTTGTCCCTTAGTTACTCCTGCTCCTCCCCTAAACACTTGCTAGGAAGTTTCAGCAAGGACTGAAAAACAAGCCAGTTTTTGTAGACTGTTCCTAATGCTTGTGAATCTATTCCTAATGGACTAATATGAAGATACAGATCTCCAAAACCACCTAACTGGAAGTGAGGTGACATGTTTCTGGCCTTTTGCTGTTTGCACAAATCCAGGGGATTTGTATGGAAAGTTCATTCTTATTTTTGTTCTGCAACATTTCATGATAGACATTAGACGGTGCAGGCCACTGGATAGGAAACAGGAGAAATAGTAGAGATAACTGCATTTCTAACATTTATCTTGATATCTTGGGCTAAGCAAGCTCATTTCATTTTTCTAGTCTGGAGAAAACACTAGAACATTTCATTTTGTCAAAGAATCGAGGTGAAAATAGTTCATGAAATTTAAGACAATCCAGCCCCCTCTTTATAGCTAAAAGTTACCACCCTCATCTCAGCCAGCAGGAGAAGGTAGATGAGCACTCCTTATCAGCTTCAGTGTAGTGTCAGCTGCTTCCCTTCAGCTGCCCCTGGGTGCTCTTTGAAGGAGCTCTTGCAGCCTTAAACAAATCCCTTGAGGTGTATCATGAAGTTTGTTCGTTTGGGTGGACTGAGAGTGAGCAGGTATGGGGTCAAAGAGAGCCACAGACACATGTATAGTGTGTCTAGTGGTGACCTATACCTCTGCAAAGCAAATAATTGTGCCACACTTGCAAGATATAATGTGCTGTAAAAGCCTTAAAACCAGAGCGTCTTCATGTGATTTGAATTTATAGTGTTCTCCATTATGGTGGGTAGCATGAATTTTCTTTAACTGCATGAAGGAATTCATATTTTTAAAGGCTTTCATTTAAATGTTTACCTGCTGTGCAATAAAACACAGATGGAGACAATTTCTCAGTTTCTGGGTTCTGCTTTTAACTAATTTGACAGTTGGTCATAAAAAAACTTTTGTGATTCTGGGTATGTCTTATTTTGTTATCATCATCAAATCAAAAAGTCCTCACAGACTGAGGACCTGGTTTCAGCCACTTATGTTGCCGTCATTCTGCTGGCATCAAACAAATGATTCCCACTTTATGCCAACATGAAACAAATTAGTCTCTGCCCTAAAGATGTGAATCCTTACCATGACCACAAAGTACATGACAAATTGACAGCTTGGGAAATTAAGATTCAGGGTGCCAGATGACACAAATATATCTTTAAGCATTATATATAAAGATTACGACTTTAAAATACTTAATATCAAAATACAAAAAGTCAGAAATTCAAGTAATATCACTAATTGGCCTGCCTTGCATTTTCGCTTCCAACGTGACTGTACTTTGCTCACGTCCCATTTTTCACGCAGTGGTGTCATAAAAGACTGGAAGTTGACAGCCTGGGTCAGATCACTCAGCTCTGCCTCTGGCACTTGTCAGAAATGAGTATGTCACAAGGCCCCACTAAACCCAAAGTATTCCCATCTGTCAAATCAGCAGCTGTGATTGGGCCAGAACAAGTCTTTCCACTCATTTGATTTCTGTGGTCTGGCATTTGCTAAACATTCAGCCACAATTCATGGCCTGTGCTTATGGCATTTGGGAAATCTCATGGCCAAAAACTGTGTCCAGTACTGTTTGGTTTTCAAAATCAGATGAATTCTGTTTGGCATTAAATGAACATTTGACCAATTTATTTGTTGTTACAAATGAAGAAGAAGAATATTTCTGACTCCTGTCAAGAGGCATCTATGTACTAAAGAGGTACTTTTTTTCCAGTGAGTTTTGATGGGTTGCATTAGGAATATGGAAAAAAATCTGCGGTCATGAAGTACCATTCTTTCCTTCACATGACTCTAGTGGACCATTTTGCTCCTCGCCTTCTCTTCTCTGGATTAAAGATTCCCCACTTTTTCTATCCATTTATACATAAATCTTCATGTATCAACTTTGAACATTTATTTCATTCCTTAAATTTAGCTTTTATTTCATATTAGCTTTGGTGAAAGGGAAATGAAGACCCAACAAGGGTGCTTAGACAGCAGTTCCTGTGTTTTGTTTTTGAGCTCTCACCCATGTTAGAGGTATTAGGAAGCAAAAAGGACAAGATCCCCAGACTATGCCCCACACTGGTAATGCCTGCTCAAGGGATTTTAGCAATAGCATCACCATTAAAATGGATGGTGATATAGCCTGAAACATCAAATGGTTTTGGGATTAGGTCCTTCATGTAGCTCATTTGGGACGAGAAATTATTATGGGTCTATTCCACTATTTGAAATACTTAAATGAATTATTTATTTCCTTATTTTGAAACGGTATCAAAGGATTTCATACAAAAGGAAAGAAATAAACATTTTCATCATTATGCATTGATTTGTTGCTAATTTTGTTATCAAACTAAATTTTTCTTTCCAAATCCTTCCATCCAACTAATTTATTTTGACACATACTGAGCACATATTTCTAGATGATCACTGTCACTGACAATTTGACTGTTAAGTATTATGTATCAGTCCCCTATGTAAACCTCCTTCAGGAAGAACTTCCCTTAAGAACTAATTACTTTGAGTAATTTCTTCTGCCTATCAATCTTGCTCCATTTCATTTTATTTATTTATTTTATTTAACTTTGCCTCCACAGGATGTGACCTCTTCATCCCTCTAAATTTATCAAGACTTAACAACCAAAAGATTGTGATCTTGGCTGTTGGCCTTTCTGCTTGATATTCTTTCTTGTTAATACCCACATTTGGTTTTGTTTCATCTGTAATCAGGCACATCAAAGTTGTTTCTCTCTAATTGGCAGTGCTGCTGTTTGAGTTTTGTGATCAAATATTTGGATGCACTTAAGGATAAATGAAATAAATTGCTGGGGAGAAGCAACAGAGAAAACAAAAGCTATTATGGAATACAAAGAGAGGAAAAGAGTGGCAGAAATGCCATGTAAGAATACAAAGATGAATTGTTTGTACTTGTGAGTTGAAAGAATTCAAACTACATACTTTTACTGAAGTGGATTTTGAATGAAAATTAATGTAGCTTTACAAGCAATGTGTCTTTTTAAATGGAAATCACCAGAGTAGCAAATATGCTGCATATCCATCTCTATCTTTAAATGTTTTGTGAAAAACTCCAGCAAGCCTAATCATTTAAGATTACTGATGCACTGAAATGAGACAGCACTCAAAAGCAAACACAGTTGTTCAGTGGCAGGGAATACAACAAAAAGAAAACGCAAAGTATAAACCCTATTTCCTCTTAGGTAAATAATTTCACCTTTGAACTGAAATAAATTTATACTTAAATTTGCAAACGTAGAACAACATGTTTTGCACTTTCCAAGAGAATGCGGATGAAATGCAGCCTGTGGTTAATTAAGACCAAGTTCACATCACATTTGTATAGAAAACAATTACAGAATGAACTGGGCATAGAAAGAAAGAAGTCCCTTGGTCAGGCTATAATTACAGTTCATGTTGGCTATTGCAGTAATCACTGCTTCACTTTATACAGTGATTGCTCTACTGCAGTTGTATTTTACAGTATTTGTAGGCTTACATGCCCCTATGTTCAAGGTGCAGCCTCTTCTTAAGGAAGACAGTTAACACTTTCAGGCATGTTAGATGTACTTCCACTTGATTGAATTAACATTGTCGTCTGCACAAATCATAAAATCTTCACAAATCAGGCTTAGCCTCATGCAACAATGAGATATATCTAAGTGCTGTAACTGAACTCCTATGTAGATGGAGTTACCAAACATCAAGAACTCTTGCTGGTTTTGAGTCTCATCCAGGTAAATTACTAACTTTAGGCTTTTAAGTTTTAGTCCACTTTAAACAAACACATACTACCGAAAAATTAGTAAAGTAATGGAAATAATCAGGGCTGGAAAGTATGAGGGGCTGGAAACAGAAAAAACACCCAAGACAGAGTAGGTTGAGGGGAGATACGGAAGACTGAATACTCCTTGTGAAGGAGGAGACACTTGAATCAAACAGATACTTTTCCTTAGCTGTGCTGTGTTTTTCCTTCTGAGCTAGATGAACTACCAGGTCTCTAGGTGTTACAGGTTCCTCAAAAGTGACCCAAAATGTCTGTGAGTGTAAACACTGAGAAAAACTGGTCTTATTTTTGAGGGTTCAGCATTATACGCTATCTGACTGTGTGGGATATGATCAGAGGCTGGATCAGCTGAACAAGGGAACTACATGTTCTATGAAGCACAGTTTACACTGAAAATTTCAGCATTTTCATAAAAATTTACACTGAAAATTTCAGCGTGGATGCCTGTGGTGTCATGGAGGTCCACCAAGATGCTTGAGGGTGGGTGGAACTCATGGCACATGGGCAGAGAATGAAAGAAATTATTTTGTTCAGCCTAAAGGATAGAAGACTCAGGGAAAATATTGCTGTTTGCAAATATGTAGTGGGTGGTTGTAGAGAAGATGGAGCCAGACCCTTGAAGTTGCACAGTGATAGGATGAGATGGAACAGAGGCTGTAATAATGGAAATTACTATTAGACACTAGGAAATATTTTCATCATGAGGGTGGCCAAATGCTAGAGTGGGTAACCCAGAGTTTGTGGGATCACCATCCTTGGTGGCATGTGGCCCTGAGTGAGCTACTCTAATGGGCCCTAATTTGAGCAGAAGGATGGAGAAGGTGGCCTTATGGGTCTCTTCCAATCTGCACAATTCAATGAGTCTTTCTCTGATTGTCTGATTCTGTGCATTCAGAAATGGCCACTACACTGTAGCAAAAAATGCCAACACAGCTGCCACAATATTCTCCCCCTTCCCTGTCGTGCTGTGAGATTGTGTTAAGGTTAGTGTACATACCATTTTGAGAATACTGATAGTGCACGGGACACTACAGAATTACTCATGCCATCTGTTTTTCTATTGTTAAAGATTAAAAATAAAACTCTGTGAATATTTATTATGTTGGCAGACCAATAAACAAAAATTGGTATTTTGTATTCCCTTACTTAGGTAATTATCAAGTGTTCAAAAAATAAGTAAGCGGAAAAGGGGAAGAGCTTACCGTTTTGCATCACTCTAAATGGTAATTTGAAAGCAGTTTCCACATAATTTATCACATTCCCAGTCATCCTAACCGAATCCTGCAATTCTCAGGCTTTTTGCCTTAAAAAACTAGGAACTGCTTTCCTTGGTTATGTCCAGGAAAGATATTGGGGAAAAAAAGTCATGGAAACTGAAGAATACTGTATTTCCCTATAGCTGATGTCATTCAGGAGTGAGGAGAGGCCAGGTCGCTGGTATGCCAGCCCTCTTCCCCACTCTTCCAGCAGAGCTTGCTGCCTGTGGTGGAGCAGGATGGAGGTCCACCTACAGGCTTCCAGTGCATAGCATACTTATACTAGCACAGCATTTCACACAAGACAGGCAGCCAGGACGGGTGCCAGCAGTAATTCTATTTCCACATGCTAAAGGCTTCAGTTTTCACCTGTTAGTACTTTAAAAACTTCTTCCTGGTAAGTATGGGCAAAACAGGAGGATACTTGTAACCCTGTATATTTTCAACAACAAAGACGTCTCCCTGAGTTTCTAACAGAGAGGTAGTTTGCTCAACACTCAGGCCTCCAGCCTTCAGTGTTTACAGTTTGTCTATTCTACCCAATCTCTTTTTAGTTAAAAACTTTCATTCAGCATTGCTTTTTCTTTTCCCCTTTGCCCTCCAATTCCTGGAGACTCAGTACATTCATCATATAGGATGTGATCCCAGTTTCCTAAGTAAATTATGCCAAGAACAGACATTTACAGACAAATATTTTGGGAGAATGTGCCACCCATATTAATGGCATTTTTTCAAGGCCTGCCTACAGCTACTGGCACCTCACATGCTCCACAGATATCGTCGTTTAAGGCCAACTGTAACTCAGAACCACGCAAGACACTATATCACTTCACCTACTTTCTCCCCCCACCCCCGCTCCCGCAGGGATGAGGAGGAGAATCAAAAGAATGAAACTTCCACGGGTTGAGATAAGAACAGTCCAGTAACTAAGGTATAACACAAACCACTGCTGCTACCACCAATAATAATTATGATAAGGGAAATAACAAGGGAAGAGAATACAACCTCTCACCACCCGCCGATCCATACCCACCCTGACCCAAGCAGTGATCTAACCCTTTCAGGTAACTGTTCCTAGTTTATATAGTGGGCATGATGTGCTGTGGCATGGAATACCTCTTTGGTCAGTTTGGGTCAGGTGTCCTGACTCTGCTTCCTCCCGGCTTCCCCTCTTCCATGGCAGAGAATGAGGCTCAGAAATTCCTTGGTCAGAGTAAACATTGCTGAGCAGCAACTAAAACCATTGATGTTATCAGTGCTGTTCCCAGGCTGAAAGACAAAAATGCAGCACTGCACCAGCTACTAAGAAGGAGAAAAATGACTGCTACTGCTGAACCCAGGACAGTATCCACCCCTTATTCCATACCATTCACGTCATGCTCAGATCCCACATTTTCAATATACCATCACTCTTGTCTCATATATATACATATATATATACATCCACAGAGAGACAGAGAGAGAGAGATCATTCCTTAGTGCATGCACCAATTCCCATGACACTGCTGAGTTCATATACAGTCAGTATGCCATATTTGTACTTTAGCCATTGTCCTCCATACCAAGGAGGCTTTAACTGTTAGCTTGCTTAATTGCAGCACATTTCACACTCGTGAATAACCTGGGCAAGAATGTCCATTGTTAAGTCCACCCCTCGATCATGAGTCCATCTGTATGTTGCATCTCTGCTCTGATGGCCTGAGGTGTCATGGGCCCAAGAGGCTCAAAATAATTCACCCTCCCCTTCAGCAGTTTCTGCAGCTTGTCATTGGGGAATTCATCCAGCTGCCTTCCATCTCCAATGCTTCCAAAGCACTGGAGAGGCCCACTGGCCTAGATACTTGCCCACACGGCCCCACACTCCCTGCTACTCGCGGCTGTCCAGCCTCGGGGAAAATCTCTTGGTTCTCCTATATCGTCTTCTAATCCCAGGCAAGGCCCAAACCTGTCTCTGCTTAGCTCTTGAGACCAGACAAAATGGTCGTGGGTAAAACACACTCTGTATGCATGCCAACATGGTGATCCCCATCACAATCAGCAGGCAGGTCTCAAGGGTACTCAAAGGCCATTCAAAACCTTCAGAACTCTCAAATGATGCTGTAAACAGCCTGGTGGGGGTGGGGGGCTGGGAGTGCAAGAGTATGTCTCCTTCATGGGTTGACCACCCAAGGAGGGGAAAAAAGATGTATAATTGCGAAGCACTTCTATTTTATACCTCCCAAAGTATAGAGGTGGTGACCACACTGGGAATGCAAGCCAGATAATTTCATGATCAATGATTCTATTTTATTACAAGTCATTACCATAAAGTACAATGAAACAAGAACCTTAGTGCAAGGCCCCCAGCTGATAAACACTAATGCAGAAAATACCAGCTGTAAGTAAGGTACGACATGCTGAAACTGTGAAATCAAGAGCAACAACTTTGAAAGCAAATAAATCAGCATTGTGACGAGTGACTATTAATCTGAAAAAATGAATGCTTATCAAAGATACGATTATACACACCCTGGTCAGATCTGTCATTATCTCAACCCTTCGTGCCCCATGTTGGGAGCCAAAAAGAACTGTTGTGGTTTAAGCCCAGCTGGCAACCCAGAACCACACAGCTGTTCTCTCACTCCCCCTTCTTTCTCCTCCCCACCGCTCCCGCAGGGATGGGGAGGAGAATCAAAAGAATGAAACTTCCACGGGTTGAGATAAGAGCAGTCCAGTAACTAAGGTATAACACAAACCACTGCTGCTACCACCAAAAATAATAATGATAAGGGAAATAACAAGGGAAGAGAATACAACCGCTCACCACTCTCTGACCCATACCCAGCCCTACCTGTGCACTGATCTCATCCTTCTGGGTAACTGCCCCCAGTTTATATAGTGGGCATGATGTGGTATGGATGGTATGGAATACCTCTTTGGCTAGTTTGAGTCAGGTGTCCTGTCTCTGCTTCCTCCCAGCTTCCCCTCCTCCCTGGCAAAGCATGAGACTCAGAAAGTCCTTGGTCAGAGTAAACATTACTGAGGAACAACTAAAAACATCAGTGTTATCAGCACTGTTCCCAGGCTGAAAGTCAAAATCACAGCACTGCTCCAGCTACTAAGAAGGAGAAAAATGACTGCTACTGCTGAACCCAGGACAAGAGACAACAAGATTTCTTTCTTTCTATCCAAAGATAGAGCACACCATTACGCTTGTCTCAGATCAAAGAGCCTTCATCTGAGAGGTGCAGCTTTTCCTTGAAATCCCCATCTTGGTAAATCACCCCTCATGGGCTAGCCAGGTCTTTGTTCTTCATATAGATACTTCATACACCCAAAATACCTTCAAGCCAAAGTTATATGGCAGAGCTTCCCAATCTTGGAGTACCTTCTGCCCTCCCTTCCTCATTCTACCTTTTACCTGTGAGCAGCCACTGTTTTCCACAATACTCCAGCCCTGCCAGATTGCACTTCTTCAGCATCCCAGCACACATGCTTGAAAAAATGATAAGCTTGAAACCATTTGCTGACCTGCAGCCATTGCCCCACACATTTTTTTGCCATATCAAGTAGCTGGTTGGCCATCCAGCAGCTGACACTAATTGCACCATGAACAAAACATTATCTACTTTAATAATTACTACATCTACACCTAGTTATGACGTGGGTTATACTAAATGAATGCTAGGAATCTAAGAGTGTTCTCTGCACTTATAAGAAGTTCACAAGAATGAGTGAAGAATATGAAGATCTCTTGTGGTCAGGGAAGCTCTGACTTCTTGCTATGGAAGTGATTTGCACTAGTTCTGAATGGAATAAATCTCCTTGCCCTCCTTGGATTTACCAGTTATGCTGTGAGGTAAAACACTTCGGAATGGTATTACATTTTCCCTGATTTATATTTGCTGCACATATGCTTATTGCAGCAGGAATGTACGCATCGTGAGAAGTATGGCCCTGTTTCAGGCATTTTAATTTGAGGCCACACAGAGTCTAAAATTAGGGCAATCAATTTCTTTATACTAGATATTTTTTACTCAGTTTGGCATTAAGAAGCTTAGCTCGGCATTAATGAACATACTCTGGATATTTTTTAAGAATTTATTCTTTACCTGTCTCTTAAAAATTACTTTTCAGCGTGGAAGACAAAAAAGCAAGTTTATGCAGACAAGCTATTACACAAAAAGGCTAGGGTGAAGGGAAAGAAATTGTCTTTGACAAATTAATTGATATGTACTAACTAATTATTAATAAAATGTACTTTAATGAGAGCTTAGACATTCTCTCTCTGGAATTGTCACTTAAAGGAATGTAAATTCCAGTTAAATAAACCTTTTATGAACAATTAGCAATGAAATTTTCTGTTTCCCTGAGCAGAATAATATGTGCCTGCAATATTGATGTGATCACTCCTAGCATGGGCCATGTTTTAGATACTTACATATATTCCTCTTAGTACTATCAATTGAGATGTAACTGTAACCGTTAAGTATATTGGCACTTGGAGTCTAAAAGCTGGTATGACCGTAAAGCCTTTGAAAGGAGGTAGAACTCCTAAGAACACACTGCACGTTAATTTAAAGGTAAACCTAGGTTACATATATAATGAAACACAGGGTACTTGAAGTAACATCACTGCTAATCTTTTACTAAGTGAAGTTTTCCCAGTCATATCTTCAAAATAGAAAAAAAATATAAGTTTGCAAAAAAAAAAATAATATTTTTTACCCTTCTCTCCTCATTTTCTTTAACTTTCTTCCATAACAAGGCATACTTATTCCTTCTAAAATTTGCTCTTTTATCTCACTAAAAGCCTTGAGGTCATGCTTTCAAATGTGTTTTGGTAGCACACAGGTAGAATTCAAACTCATTTTTTCCACCCATCTGCATCAAGAACAATGCTATTTAAGACTCACAAAGAAAACAGAAAATCCTGAAGTATGTTCATCTGAATTTGTTAAAAAAACCCATTCAGTACCCTCAAAAACAATAAGTTCAACTATGTTAGGAGTGTAAACCAGCTTGTAATTGATTCCATGAATACATTTTTGTGTATTTTTCTTGTGATCATGGACATTTTATTTCACAGATGCCTGAACTGAAGGCTCATTGACTCATTGGTTCTAGACTAAACAATGCAGATGTGTAGTGATAATCATCTAGGAAAATCCAGGGATGCATCTAGGAGTACCAGAAGTTATCCCTGCCACCATGGCTCCTTAAGACTTATTTCTTTTCATACGGAGCCCATGTGAAAGAAATAGAGACAAAGCAGTTGTGATGAAGACAGAGTCTTTGCAGAAAACCTGCGACCTCTGCTTCCATGAACTGAACTAGGCTGTATTTGCTGTTTGTAAGAGAAGGAGGATTCCTGCCTCTCAGAGGTTAACCAAAATACTTTTTCTCATGGTTTAATATCGGCGGGAACCATGGCTTTTATAGGCAGCAAACCATCAAACTGTACAATACTGGTGGGAACTTCAGGACTTGAAAAGGAAATACTCTGGTGATGGAAAATTCACCAGAACTTCCAAACAGTTTACCTTTATTGATCATTATTGTCTTTTCTCTTAGGGTGAAGTTGAGCCATAAGGTTTTGCAAACTAAATTGAAGAAGTACTTGTCAACTGAATCAAGTACTTATACATTTCCATAAAACACACTTTCTATATCCTTACTTATTCCTGTATTCGCCTCTAGCACTTCTTTACATTATCAACATCTTTCTTGAATTGGGGGTGTTTCAGTAGCAGTTTCCACAATAATAAATACAGAAGCTCCAACAGAAGCTTCACTGTTTAAACACTGGAATACTGCATTAACCATTTTTGCCAGCTAAATATCAGTCATCACCTGTGGGTTTGTTCTGGAATGCCTCTGCAGATCGCATACTCCATTGTGCAAGTGTGCTCCTTTTATTTCCTTATGATTTTACACCTTCAGTCTTCCTTGTTCTACTGATCAAACCATCATTTTGTACATATTAAAATGCTTTACACAGTTCCAGGGATATTCCATCAGTTTCAGTATCTCCTGAACTTATAAAAGTGATGTCAACGTAGACTGATAAAACTTATTTTCTACATGTTTGCGTTATTTCTTCTACTCTTTTTATTATCAGACTAACATGTTCTTTATCTCATTCAGATCAGTGTTAGATTGACAAGTCTGTAACTGATTGTGTCATTCATCTTTCCTGTTTTAAATTTCACAACAATTTAAACTTTCAAATTTCTAAAGCACAATTTAAGTCAACATAGATTACTTAGAGACCCCTTAAATATTTTTTAAAGCTCCTAAATGCAAATTGTTTTCATCTGTTATTTAAAAATTCTAACTTCAATTGTTTTGGCGTAATATGATCTTTGGTTGGTATCGTTTCCATCAGAGAGGAATTAAAGGCATACATTGCATCAAACACCAACCAAAAGTTTAGCAAATAGTTGTGCTTATTCTGCACAATTTCTACAGGACTCCTAATAATAGGCTGAAAGCACAGTAAGAAATCTTCCATTATCAGTTCTTTTTCTACTAGGTAATAGAAGCCTCTATTACCACTTAAACCTTAGAAAGTTATTCAGACACAGTAATTAAGCCATTACTCAAGAGTTTCAAGGTAAACAGTGGAGCTTTTTAAAAGTCTGAGCACACAGTCCCAATATAGCAGCAGATAATGCTTTTATTTTGTGATCAGACTTCAGAAGCCATACTTGCCTACGCTTCTCGCATTCAGCAAAATACACTGAGATATGGGTAAACTTAATTCAACTTCAGTTCCTTCTGCACTATTAGCTAGCATATCTGATCTGATCTGCAATCCCTCTTCTGTTTTTAACCCCCACACCCCACACCCCAATCTCACATAGATTTCTTCCTCTATGTTGAAACTTGCAGGTGTTTCAGCCAGAAGAAGACAGTCCTAGTGGAAGCCTGGGCTGAAGCCAATACAGAAAAGCAAATGGCAAACTAGAAGAAGGAATGGAAAAAGGTAAGAAGACTTCAGTGAGTAGCTGAAGGAAAGAGCTATCAATCATATGGCTCCCCTGTGAGAATAACAAGAGAGAATGTTAAAAATAAATAAAAAAAAAATGCTAAAAGTAGTAACAGGTGATAAGAAAAGGAAGAAAACCTGGTACTTCTTAAAACAACTTCCAGCCTCTCCAGTTCTGACTAAATAATTTTATGTGAATGTTAATTGCTTTGAATTTCATATACGGCTGCTTAAGGTAAGAGGACTTAATGCATACATCCTAAGTGACAACAAAGATCAATTGAAAGCACTGAGGCAAGCAGCTAGAGAGCGGATGAGAAGTTGTCCGAGAAGTGAAGGACCATGTTTGGAAAGCTAAGGTCCACTTAGAATTAAACTTGGCTAGGGATATTAAAGATAGCGGGAAGGTATTCTATAGGTACATTGCAAATAAAAGATAGACGAGGGACAACGTAGGCCCCTTCCAGAAGCTATCAGGGGAACTGGCTACCCTGGATTTGGAGAAGGATGAGGTTCTTAATGACTTCTTTGCCTTGGTCTTCTCTAGCCAATGCTCTGATCACACCGCCCAAGTCTTGGAAGGCAGATGCAGGGACTGTGAGAATGAAGACCCTGGGCCCACTGTAGGAGAGGATATGGTTCGAGAGCATCTTAAGAACCTGAGCATACACAAGTCCATGGGACCTGATGAAATCCATCTGTGGGTCCTGAAGGAGATGGCAAATGAAGTTGCTAAGCCACTGTCCATCATACTTGAAAAATCATGGCAGTCAGGTGAAGTTCCCAACGACTGGAAAAAGGGAAATATAACCCCCATTTTCCAGAAGGGGAAAATGGATGAGCCGGGGAGCTACAGAGCAGTCAGCCTCACCTCTGTGCCTGGCAATGTCTTGGAGCAGATTCTCCTGGAAGACATGCTAAGGCACATGAAAAGCAACAAGGTGGTTGGTGACAGACAGCATGGCTTCCCTAAGGGGAAATCCTGCCTGACCAATTTGGTGGCTTTCTATGGTGGGGCTACAGAACTGATGAACAGGGGTAGAGCAGTTGATGTCATCTGCCTGGACGTGTGCAAAGTGTTCGACACTGTCCCCCACGACATCCTTGTCTCTTCGAGAGAAGAGACACTATATTTATACACACTATTCGGTGGATAAAAAAACTGTCTGGACGGCTGCACGCACAGAGTTGTGCTCAATGTCTCAATGTCCAGCTGGAGACCAGTGACGAGTGGTGTTCCTCAGGGACTGGTGTTGGGACCGGTCTTGTTCAACATCTTTGTTGGTGACATGGACAGTGGGATTGAGTGTGCCCTCAGCAA
>JANRGW010048132.1:0-18307 GCA_024733675.1 Psilopsiagon aymara
TATGAGGAAGAAATTCTTTAGTGTAAGGGTGGTGAGGCACTGGAATGTGTTGCCCAGGGAAGTTGTGAATGCTCCATTGCTGGCGGTGTTCGAGGCCAGGTTGGACATAGCCTTGGGTGGCATGGTTTAGTGTGAGGTGTGCCTGCCCACGGCAGGGGGGTTGAAACTAACGGATCTTAAGGTTCTTTCCAGCCCTAACTATTCTATGATTCTATGATTAAGTTTGCATGTTGTCTATTGGAAAATACACAGGAAGGAGGGCCTTTTTTACTTGCTTAATCAGATGCAGATTAAATTCTCCAAATAGGAAACACAGTCCATTCAGAAACATTGATAAATTTGTAATTAATTTGTCATTTTTTCTTCCAACTTCTTAGCATTTAGGACTAGATTTATATTTGTCTTTAGGCTTCTGAATGCATTGATAATGCTTAGCTCTTGTTGATTTCAGTATGGGTTGGAAGCTACATATTCATCTGTATTTAGACGCCTTCATATTTCTAAAAACCGTAGTTTTATTTCTCTGAATGCAAAATATTTCCTTTGAAAAACATAGGAATTAAATTTTTAATAAACTGATTTGTTAATGACTTATAAGAATAAATGCTAAAACTAATTTACTTTTCATTAGTAAACACAGATATAATAAATTTCTCAAATAATTTTAACATTCTTCTCAGCTTCATTTTTGACTAAAATTTAGAGGCTATAGAAAGGTAAAATTTTTCTAATTTATATTTTGTGACAAAATTTTTAAAACATAGCATTTATATGCAAGTACATATGAGGTGTCCTTATTAATGCTATTTTTAGTTTCTGCTTGTACTAAGCTATCAGAAATATTTTAATAATTTTATATTGTTTGGTTAACAACCTAATCTTTAATAGATTTTTAAATAGATTTAACTGTAATTTTTAATCTGAGAAAGGCAGTACGATGTCTTTAACTCACCAATTTGATTTTTATGATCAATGAGAATTTAAAAATGACGCCAATGGTTCTGCAGATTACTATAAAACCTAAATAATGGATTAACTGTAAGCTTATTATTGTTATAAAATCTGCTACTTCTCTTCAAATGCTTTTAAAGTTATAGTTTTTACAGTTTTCATCAACGAACTATACTAATGTTTCTAGAAATATTTCCATACAGAATTATTTTTGCATTGCTTCACTGCTTTTTGGCAGAGGATGTATTGCACTATATATCCAGGTGGAAAAAAGGATAGCTCAAGGACAGGTAATGTGGTTTTACGTGTCCAGATAGAAAAGTCCATTTCAAGTCCATACAGGTATAAAATCAAATGTTTCCAGGGATTTTAGGGAAATGCATGATTTCATTAGTGATAGGACAAGGTGTAATGGTTTCAAACTTAAATAGGGGAAGTTTAGATTGGATATAAGGAAGAAATTCTTTACTGTAAGGGTGGTGAGGAACTGAAATGGGTTTCCCAGGGAAGTTGTGAGTGCTCCATCCCTGGCGGTGTTCAAGGCCAGGTTGGACATAGCCTTGGGTGATATGGTTTAGTGTGAGATGTCCCTGCCCATGGCAGGGGGGTTGGAACTGGACGAACTTAAGGTCCTTTCCAACCCTAACTATTCTATGATTCTATTTCATGACTGAAAACTTTTCCTTGCAGATAAATAAATCTGCCTTATTTCTTTGCATCCTCTTATGTCACAGTCTGCTAAAAGCCATGTAGTTTGGAAAAAGGATGCTTGCGTGCTTTGGCGTGGCTGCTGGATATTGGGCAAGGAAACTTTCCAGATGAAAGGGATCTAGAAACAAACGATCATGAATGGGTGGCAGAACCTTCTGGAGTGTGGCATAGAGTAACTGAGGTGATTACTCTAAACAGTATTATTTATTTATTAAAAAAGACAACCAAAAACCAAAACAAACCACAACTAAAAAACCACAACCTTTAGAAATGTAAAGCTTTTCCTTTTCAAAGAGAAGAAAAAAAAATTCACACACTTCAACGAGAAGTTGCAGGAAGTTCCCCATAAGAAATTGGCAGACTTAGGATGCCATTGTGCAGATAAATAACAGACCGTTTTGTCAGAGAGTGTTTTACAAGACTGTGCTCTAAAAAATTGCTCTACTGCTTAAGGTTTATTCTTCAAAAAGTAGGTCTTACTGACACCTTCTCCCAGCTTTTCCTATTGGCTTTAAAAACAAACAAACAAAACCCCATCCCCCAGGAAAACCCCAAACCAACAACACCCACATACGTTTGGCTGCAAGCAGCACAGTTTGAACGTCTGTATGATGCTAACAAGGGTTGATCTCTACTCCTGGGGGATGGACATGGCTGCAGGGTTAGAGGGCAGGTGAAGGTGTGCTATATAGCACTCTAACTGTTGTTTTATTATGCAGAAAGGAAAATTTGTAATTCTGGTCAGTACTGTCCAGCATGGGTGACATCTTTATCATCCTCCTACTTTTGTATTGTCTGTCCCCAACAAATCCCATTCTAATCCATATTAGAGATCCAAGATTTAGACTTGTGGAACATCTGTGTGGTATACTGGCTTATCACCTTCAGAAATGAACTACCGGCTCAAATGAAAATTTCATCTGAAGGCAGTGGTTGCTTGCTAAAAATCTCTGCTCTATTGAAGTTTCACAGCAGAGAATGGGTGGATTAAAAATGTGTGCTGACTACTATACAGCTGTGACTTTTTAACAAAATGACTGCATACTTGTGGTACACCAAAGAACTGAGCTGTGTTCTCAGAAGCACTTAAACTGTGAAGCCACGAGGACTCTTACTTGTGGGGATGAGGTCCCAGCTTCAGTCCTTCAGCATTCTGGGCTGTGTTCCTTGTGTGATATTTCTGGGAAACATGGGAAAGTTCTGGGAGTCTCTATGATCTGATATGGTCAAGAGGAGTACAACACACTCTGCTGCTTTTCTTCTGGTTTTTGGCTTTTTTTTTTTCCCCTTTGCTTCTTCCCACTCACTTCTTCTGTTCAAATACAAAGAAAAATACACCATATTGCTTAAAAACCTCACAAACATTTGAATCGCATTCTCTTTTCACTAAAGAATTCATTTACTCCAAAAGGTTGGCAAATTAGGTGAGCTGGAACATACAATTAACACAACTTGCCAAACTCTAAATACAGTCATTGCTACCACCTTGTCAGTAGTGTGTGGTGTGTGTGAACTGAGTTCTAACATCAAAATTCATTTTGGCTTGAAATGTGAGAATAAATTTTTTCTGTCATCTCCATCAACATTTTTTGAAACTTTTCACTGGAATTCAGACGTACACATCAAAGTCATAAGAAGAATTTCTGACTCTAAGAATGTCAAGTATGTGTTAGTTTGGATATGCCCATTCTATCTGACTGATATGCTGATATCAGTCAGATATGTGCTGATATGGTGCGTGTGCTCTTTGTTTTGCTTATCTCCCTGGGGAGGAAAAATTGGGTAATTCCTGTAAATCAGACTCCCCAGGTGATATTTTGTATTTCGCTACCACACACACACTTCAGGAGAATGTTCTTCCTTTTCCCAATTTCAGTGGATATAAAGGGTATAGAAAATTTAAAGATTTGTCTTGTGTCCTTTGGTACAAAACTAAATAATTGTATATGACAATTCTGTGCTTTCCTAGTCACATTCGAAGACTCCTATACCCGAGTAGTATTAGCTACACTGGGCATTTCCAGGGACAACACCCCTAGACAAAAAGAGTCCTAAGCTTATTCTGCATGACTGCCATCTCTATGGAAAAAATTTTAGTCAGAACAAAAAAATTAATATGAGATTTGAAAATCAGATGAGTATGAATAATTTAAATGAAAATAAAACCTGTTGTATCAGATTTGCACTGACAAGTCAGATTTCGGTTTAGAAATAGTGAAATGTGGTCTGCTCCAAGGGTGATTTACAAAATTTGACCAATTAAAGCAACAACATTCTTAGCTTCCCCCACCCCCCCCCCCATCTAAATTAAAGGAAACTGAGACAATCCTTCCAGGTCATGTCAAATGTCATGCAGCAGATGACTATGAAATGAATTGATCAGCTCATGCAGTTTTCCACATCTCTTCTTTAGGATTGCTAGATGTGGCTCATTTGATATTTAACTTTTTTGATAGCTCTTTCTCTTTAATGGTTACTAAACCACTGTTTAAAATAAACTCCTGCTATTAATAAATAGCAGATGACACCATCATCATCAATCTAAGTAAAGAAGCTACTTTTTTTTTTTTTATACTTGTCATTCTGATATTTACCAATTTATCTTGACAGTAATAAATAGGATGAATGTGGTTTTGCATTCATGCTGAGGTGAGTTATGTTTAGTATTTCACTTTAAAGCTATGTATAGTATTTTTCTAATAGTTGATTCTGGAGATGTTTGTACAGATAAGAGAGAGCTTCTGAACATGTTTCTATATACTTACATTGCACCATTAAACATTCAGAACAGCAGATGATATCCATATGGAAAGCATGACAAATATAAGAAATGCTATTTTCAGACAGAAAAATAAATTGTGTTTAGTGGTCTTGCAAAAGCACCACTACAGTTGGCAAGAATACTTTTCTTGTTGACAGACTTTGCTCAGAAGCCCAAGCCTAAATGCTCATCAAGACTCAACTGCACTCTTGCTATAGACGTGTTCCCCTTGGAAAAGCTGAGGGATGTTTGTCAGACAGTACTGGCAGCACAGATTTCTCTGCTATATTAAACCTAACATAAACCTGCTACTTTTAAAATGCGCAATGTAGATACTTCGTTGAGTTGCCATTCCAGAATTTTCCCAAAGTGCGCAGTTCCCTACACGATGTGTTTTGCTGTTGTTGTGGTGATTTGGTTGGGGTTTTTTTGGTTGGTTTGTTTCTTTAAAGTAAATGCGAGAAGTATCTGGTCTCTCTGTCTCTGATCATGGAGGTGCTTGTGCTTTCAGGAAAAAACTCTGAATTTAAGGTCTGAAAAGGTCTTTTTGAGTGAACTTGCAAAACTTCATAGACTGTACAACCCTATATGCTCCACTTAGCTGACTTCCTCACATGCAATAAAAGACCTATTGCAGAAAAAAAAATAAAAAGCCACCGGATATATTAGAAATATTTGTAAGTTATAAAAAATTATCTTAACTAGTCTTGACTTACTATGCTGTTGCAACAAAATGGCATTGAAAGACTACTGAAAAGGCTAAGCTAGTTTATGCAGAAACTACTGTATCATCACGTGCCTTCTGGAGAGTCAAAAGCCACTACGAAGCAACTGCTAGTTGGAAAATGGTGAAAAAACATCCCTTTTCTAAAGCTGTGAAAGGAATTTTACAAACATTGCCTCAGAATTGTGACCTGAGATCATCAAGTCCTTTCTTCAACACTCAGGAAATCAGTGCAGTCTACAGTTGCTCTTTTTTAGTAAGGAGGAAAGCTAAAACAATTACAGAAGCACTAGTTCAACTACCTGTCGCTGTACTTTATCCTGGAATTTGGGTCAGCATCCCTCTTTGTAGTTGCTACTCATTCTGGACTAAAACTATGTGAATAGTGAACTTATCTTGTGTGACTTACAAAAACTTGAAAGATGAATTTGCTTCAGAATAGCTAAAATACTTATTTTTTTTTTTTAAATTGGGTCATCGAAAAATATCTATAAACTTAAACCCTGTCATTTTAGGTAATTTGAAGTATTTCTAACTACTATTTTTTAACTGTCAGAATTTATATTTGTTCAGAGTTGGATGGTGGGCTTTTTTGTTGTTTATCTAATGGGAAGAAATTAGGAATACTTGAAAAACAAATTACTGATACATTTTAGTGTACTTGGAGCTGGACTGGAAAATAAAGCCTCATCTAATAAATTGAACTGAGAACCAGTATAGCAAAATACTTCTGGTGACATTAGAGAAACTCCATGTGGAAAATATCATAATGTCTGCTATGTGTACTATCCAATCTATAACCTTTAAAATCAGAGCTGTAGCTCAATCATCCATCCAACATTTTCCATTGGATTTCTTATCAAAGGCATGTCAGCACACAGGAGATATACAAGGGATGATTTAAAAACAGCAACAAATATATCTGCCTAATGACTGTGGAATTATTTTAAAGCCATGATAGTAACTATGCAAATTTCACAGATGAATTACTATTAGAGAAGAGAAAGGTTCTTATTTAAAGCCCATGGACTGAGTAGCTTTAATGCCTCTCCCAGTTCTCCACAATAAGCAAATGGTCTGCAGGCAGTTCACAACAGCTTCTAACAGGTTCTAATCATGGAAGTGCCCATGGCAAGAAACCAAGCCCTCTTTCCATGATCTATTGCAGGAGCAAAAGGTTAAAGATTAGGAGAATAGATCAGGAAAAAACAGCCAGCACTACAGAAATAAAGCTTAGGGCAATTTGCAATATTTATTAACAAAATATGTTTAAACATCTGGAAAGTTCTTTACTTTCTGTGAACTTCCAAATGCTTGGTAGTTTTCTTTTTCTTTAACATAAAAAAGGAACAAAACAAAAGAAACATACTGATTTATCAGTTCTCATATTTTTCTTATTTCATCTAGATCAGGAAATAAGACTGTGCATAATCTTCATAAAGGAACACGAAAGGCCTTGGCAAAGCAGTAAGTCTCTGGCTTTTTTGTGCTGGTGCAAGACAGAAGACTAGAGAGGGACTTTTTACAGGGGCATGTAACGCTAGGACAAGGGACTTTAAATGGGAAGAGGATAGATTTAGATTAAGCATTAGAAAGAAGTTCTTTACTCCGAGGGAGGTGAGGTACAGGCCCAGAGCAGCTGTGGGTGCCCCCTCCAGCTTGGCCTTGAGCACTTCCAGGGATGGCCCTTGGAGCAACCTGGTATACTGGAAGGTGTCCATGCCCATGGCAGGGGGATAGAACTAGATGATCTCTAAGTTCCCTTCTAGCCAAAACCATCCTATAAGAAAGAGGAAGGAGAGGATTTCTAGTTGCATTTTTAAATGCCTTTTTTGAAATTCTGTTGTAATTCTCTCATTTCTTTGGAGCAGCAAACTTTCAGTTCAGTTTTCAGGCTGAGTCAGAAATCATAGTCCAGAAAGCAAATCTAGGAAAAGTTGCCTACAAAAGAGACTGTGCGCATAGAATGATTACTCTTATCGACCAACAGATTTTCTCATGATTCTCTTTTTTGTCTGTGAGAAATGTGTGTTTAACCAGCTAGTACAAACAGCTTTAAGTATAGAAAAATCTTTCTATATCCATGTCAGCAAAAATGAGCACAAACATGCAGAGATCTGAAGTCCCTAAGAGATACCAAATAGTTGAATAGAAAACATTTGATTTGTGTATATGTAAAAAGTTTGAGTAGTGGAAATTTCTTTAAAGAGGACACCAACCTAGTGCTTAGTTAGCAATATCTGGCTTGTGAATAATTACTCTTTGGATGATGAAGGCAATTGTGCTTACTCAAATGCAGACCTTTAGCACAGAGTGGATTCATCTTGCTTTTGATCAAGGTAAGAGAAGCTGTTTTGATCAGAATAAATGATACTAGTGATAAAGACAAAATTTGAATGACCTCATAATGAATCGTGATGACATAACATTTTGCTAATAACATTTTGCTACAGGTTTGTGGGATTGTTGGGAAAGAATGGAGAAAAGAGTCCTTTTAATTAAGATTATTTTATAAGCAGACCTTAGAAAGTTTCAAAATTATTTTTACAGAATCTTGTAAAATAAATAAATCTAATGGTCTGTTTTGTAAGGTTGCTGATGATACCTTTGAGGATGCAAAGCATTTTTGTATTTGAAATGACAGGCTCTATATAGGATGTTTTCTTGAGCCTACACAACAGATTGATGTGTCTCCTTTTTCTTTTTTTTTTAATTTTATTTTCAATGGTATATTTGAAATAGACATGCTCTTAAATTGTTCACTAGTTTTGAACATGCAGAATTTTCAAACATTTGCTTCCCTGCTTTTTAAGGCTGGTCTTCTTCTCCCCCTCTTATTCTATAATGCTATACTGATTACAAATCAAGAAATTTTAATTGTTAATATATTTACTCTAGTCTTTGTAGGAAACTTTCAGCTCCATTTAACAATAAAAAGGTGCTAATACATTCATGTATGCCTAAATTTGGGATAATTTTAAATAGGGGGAGGGCGTTTTTCCTTGCTTTTGTAACAAACACCCATCTGACATTGGTTGTCTTTAACAAGTGACACCTTCTATTTCAGAAAAATAATTTTGAATTCTCCTTTCTCTGTTTTCAAGTTCTCAGCTTCCAGGCTTAGTTTACTTTCTTTCTGCATTTGCTGATCTGATTCAATATTTAACTCTGGAATATGGATAAGTACTTTATGGACCTCCATAAACTCAATATGTGATTCAACCAAATATTACGATAATTTTTCATTTTACTATTGTAATTTGTTAATGGGTTTTTTAAACTAATTTAAATTTACAACTGTGGCATCCTTGATGTCATTTTGGGTGAGTTGCATTATGCATGGCTCTAACAATTTACTCATTGCTTGAATTTTTGAGCATTGTCCAAAAATGTCCTAACAAACCAACCTGTATCTGTCAACTACACAATTTTTAATATTCTAAGGGTAGAATTGTGAATGGAATATTTAGGGTTTGCATAATTTTACATGTGTCTGTGTGTATAGGTGCCTTTTCTTATGTATGTCACTGTTCCTTTGGATCTACGTCGTCCAAGGAACTTGTACCAAGGATGGCATCCTTATGATGATGACAACATGAACCTCCCTAGGAGGCAAGGGTAATTTCCATCCTGCATCTTTTAGATTTTGAAATTAGTATTTTGACATCCTATCAAGAGAACTTGACAGTAAAGAAAGCTATCCAGCCTAGAAAACGAGGCAACAAAATCATTGTATCAACTTAGAATGCTGAAAGTCCCCCTTGAAAAGTTTTTCTTTGACTTGCAGTCCGCTACTAGCCCTCAGACACTTGGTCCATGTTTGCTATGAATTATATTTGCTAAAACCAATTTAGTAATCAGAGTTGATAACGCAAACCAACCTTAAGAAAAAGCAAGCAGGAAAATTTCAAAATTCAGGTATGTTTTCCTTTGTATTTTCCCGGGAGGGGGGGGAGTCACAATGACTCAGGGCTGTGCTTAGTAAATTTGAGTTTTCCTTTGTAAGATGCAAATGGAATCCAGCTTTCTTCCTTAAGCCATCATCGAAGTCATAGTGATGATAAGAGAGTCAACAGAGTTTGTAACAGGAACATCCTGAATTAAGTATTCCTGAGTATATCCTGCTTAAAAATATCAGAGATTATAACCTTACATATAAGAAGTCTTACATTCTTATGGTATTCCCAAAGCAAATCTACAACCTTAGGACTTCTATGTTGTTCTGAGCATCTGTTCTTATTTTTTTGCACTGGATTCAAACTGAATGAGAAGAGTTTTTTAAAATTTTTAATTTTTTTTAAATATAGCTTGGCCCTCTTCACAATGGGATTCCAGCATTTCCTGTTAGAATGTGATTTACCAGGAATTTAATTAATCTCCAGTTCAGACTGTACTGCAGGCCTCTAAAATTAAAAAGAAAAATAAACACAGCAATTAACATTGAAAGAGAGCTAAACTTAGCACTTGAAGCTAAAATCACAATAAATAAAGATGAACCCAAACCAAAACCGAAAAAATTAATGCCAGTGAAGCCTATTATGTTCAAAAGCCAAATATGGTTACTCTATTTTAAATCTTAAGAAATAACATGGATCATGATATGAATAGCATAATGTAATCACATAATCTGAGTCCTATCAAAGGTAAACTGTACCTTTTATATTGCTGTTTTTCTTAGAGATGTTTATTTCGTCTCCTTCCCTCTTTCTCAACCAAGATGTGATTTCGAAACACAGGCAAATAAATGTCAAACCCTTCTGCCTCTGCTCTGCCATTCCATTTCTGAAATTCTGCCAAACTGAAAATTTCCATTCAGACTGACTGGCATTTGTTGAACTGTTTGTTGGGTTTTTTTTTTTTTTTTTTCTTATTATTATTATTTTATTTTAACACTTTCCAAAGTAGTGGAAACTTTTGTGCAACCCTTGTTGTGTCTTGCTGCATGGCATTTTAAGAGCAGCTGCTTCTGTCGATTTTTTTCACAATAGTATATTTTTTTCTACAGACGCTTTGAAAACACCTCACAAAATAGTTCAGTTACTTCTAAGTCTTGGTCTATGGTGCTTCCAAACTTATATGTAGAGCAGATATCACCCAATTTAACACCATGCCAACCTAACAAATAGAGAGACCAAATAAAAAGTTACAGTAAAGAGTAAAGAAGATCAGTTGAAAATTAGTTAATATCCATACACCTCCTCCTCCTTTAAACCAGAAGATTTTACAGACTTTGGTTTCAAAATCTCTGCTTTGCTACTCAGTTACACATTTTTAATGATAAAGATGAACAGGTAGAATAATATGCACAAGGAAATAGATGGAGCTGAATGGATTATGAGCAATTCCCTATGTAAAAAAATGCTTTTCACACTTACAGTAGAGTAATTTCTCCAGCCTGCAATATCTTCAAAACTTTAAAACCATGAAATGTCACTGTGATACAAGAATCCTTCCTGTGGACAGTACACATGCTGTTCGCTTATTAAGGCGGCAGACAGTTCTCAGGAGATGTACTATTTTAGTTATAGAACTGATTTTCCTTTTTTGTATATTAAAAAAAGTCATCAGTGAATTCTTCTATGGTTGAGCAGACCTGAAAAGCCTAAAACTGTGGATCCAGGGCAAGTTATTTAGAGAGCAAGATGCATCTTTTCTGGGCAGCTTCCTTAAAACTGCAGTCATCTCGTCTTGTTTACTTCCCAGTGGTGAACCTGGAGCTGTATCAGCAGCAGTAGCAAGTGAAGCTAGGCTATATTCGCCGTTTAGCCCTTGCCACATACCATGGGGCTTCAATTCCACCTCCTGCTCTCAGTTCCTTTTTTGTTTCTTTTGTTTGTTTGAATGTGGAAGATTTAAAATATAATTTGTTCTTCAAAACAGGAAAAAAACCTTTATGAGGAAATAAAATCCAATATGAACCAGCAACTTAATGTCTTATTAAAATGTGACACTTTAAAAAATGAAATTCCTAACATTCAGTGTTCTTCCCTTGTCTCTCCTTTTCAAATACTGAAAACTAATGAATTGCAAAGTTGTGAAGCATGGTAACCTTGTGCACTTTATGTAGAAGCCTCTAAAATCAGAGGTGAGTTTGGTGACCCAATATAGCTAGGTCAGTGAAGCAATGAAATCCTTGAATATGAGTGAAATCTTCCCAGCATGCAACATTTGTCCCTCTTATTGATCCTTGGTATACTCGCAAGAGCTGAATTATGCTTTCCTATCTCACTAACAGATTTTTGGGAGGTGCAAATGAAAGTGCATTAAATTCACTAAATGAAGAGATCACTTCCTGTTTCTAAATTATCTGAGTCTGTTACCTTTTATAATTCTAAGGGTTTAAATGTTATTGTGTTGGTACATCCGCTGTGACATTTGAGAGTTTCTGTGAAGACTTTTACAATTCATTTGGGGGGACTCTGGCCTGTAGTTCCTGTATATGCTTTTGCATTTGTACATATAATTTTAGGCTTCATTTTTAGGTATTTCTTCCCAGTGGGATTTTCTTCCCAGTGAGGAATTTGCTTACCACACAACTGAAACAGTTTTTTAATCCTCAGTCTAAAACTTGTCAACATTAGGTTTTCCCAGTCACTGCCTATCTGCAATTTTTTTATCTCTGAACTTCACTTTCTCTTTTGGCACTTCCGCCTGCATGTGCCATGTTGTGCTACTGAGGACTAGCTCCTTGACTGTACTGCCATCCTCCCCCTGGTTTCCATGCTCTACTCAACCATCTTTCATAGAAGCACTCTGCCTTCAGCTCTTTGCAATGTAGTTTAACTGCGGGATCATCTGCTCTAGGCAGCTGCCTAACAGCTCTAATAGCCATATAAGCAATAATGAAAGCCCGCAGTGACTCACGTTCGCTACTTACTTTTTGCTTTGTATGGGAAAAGTTCTTATGGAAAGGTCAGGTACCTCATATGTTGTGTTCTTTCAAATGCTACCTTAAAACCTCTGATATAAAATGCCTCTCTCTGGCACAGTTAGAAGCCATACCTAGGTACTACCTATATCCTTACATTTGTCTCTTGAGGATAGCAGCTTGGGGTGGAAAGGAGGGCATATCTTCATTTCTGTTTGATAAACAAATACCTACACTCTCTAGGACAGAGACCAGAAGCTTTCATTAATGCTGCAAGGCTGGCATTCCCAGCAATTAAAAATTATGGAACATAATAAATATGGCAAACTGAGAACATTAAATATGTGATCTGATTATCCCCACAGAACTTATTGTTCTTTGCTCCTACGTTAGCTACTCCATAACAAATTTGAGGTCCCTACTGCCAACGGACACAAAGAACTAATCTGTCACCTGAAAGTAAATGGCAATACATACCTTTTACCTTCTTGCCAGCAGCTTCCTAATTAACTGGGGATTGGGGCAGGGTTTGTCTCTGAAGCAGCATTTTCAATAAATATGCTCTTCAACTAATATCATGGTTTAGCCAGGTCTTTTTCTAGGTTTGCTATTCTTTTTCAGTGTCATGTTATCTTACACGCTTGGAGCTGGGCTTAGATTATGTACTTTTTCTTTGACTCTAGTGTTGTTTCTTTTGGAATACTCAAATGTTGTATACACACATCTAGGTGTAAGAGTGGGAGGCACGCAAAAGCAGACATTTAAGTCTTAATGATTATAGGTGTTTATGATTTCACATGTGTCTATGTAGCTCCAGATAGGAAAATTAGGATATGAAGAAGAGAGAGTCACAGATATTTAATGTATTAATAGTGCAGGTGTGATAATGACAAAAATATGATGCTTGCTAATAGTACACTATAGCAATAGTATGTTGCTGTAACTGCCAAAACATATAAATAAACATCAGTAGAGAGAGGTCATATTTTTTACTAGCCCAATTGATGCAGTTACTAAAAAAGAGCAGATAAACTTAAGACTTTTTGGGTCCAAAAGCTTGTTTGGTTGTTGATCATTTGTTGTTTTTTCAGGGTTTTTTTCAATCATTATAGCCACTTGCTTAATACATGCCATTGCTTTTTCCTACAGACCTCTTGCTGCTATGTTAATACCTGCGCTCAAACTCTGAGCATGTCCAACAGTGAATTCTGAAAGGGCACTTTGTGCCATATTTGTGTCTTCTGGATTTCAGGCTGTCAGGAGGGCTTAAATAATGACCAAAGCGATTGAATGTGTACTGAACAACTTAAGAAACAACAGATTTTCTAACAAACTTAGTAAACACAGTCTTTAAGTGTTTCTCTTCCTTTTCCTTCCTTCATGTTTGTCTTAGACTATAAGTGCATAAAGAGATTTGAGGTTTTCTACAACCCCTATGAACTGTAGTGGGGCAGAAATCTCACACAAAGTATGTGAAGGATTCTGAAGTGTTTGCCCGATTCCCTCTTGGTATTCATAAGGGAGGACATGCAAATTAAAGCCATCTGTGAGATTAGGGGCTGTGCACAAATTCTTTGACTGGCCTGATATTGAAATTACTTCTAGGTTACTTTGTTATCACTTAACCATGGCTGGCCATTTTGTGAGTGTAATTGCAAGGAGAGCAAGCTGGAAACTTCACTGACCCTGCAAAAACCTACTGCAATTTACATTTACATGTTTTTACTTGGCTTGTTCTTCCAGTGACTCATATATTGCTATTAGATACTGGGCTAGCAATTTTTAATTTTATTTTTATTTGTTCAGTTGGTCAGGGAATGAGTCTTGTTGAGATAGGATATATGGATGATCTGTACAAGTCAAACTGTTGTTTAGCTTGTTCTTTGGTAGTTTGTTGTGGAAGACTTAGCGCTTTGCTTGTGATGGTATGCAGAGTTGAGTGTCCTTTCCTGAGCATCAATTCACTGGTCTAGATGACCCACTTCTGTTCTGTAGTAACTGTTATTGAAGTTACTATGTATGTGTAACATGATTTTCACCCTTCACCAATTTAGAAGGAGCTGTATTAAGACAATTCAAGGAGCTAGGTGCATCCAGGATCTCAGAATCAATAGTAGAAGACTTTCTATTATTTTCAACAATATTTCTCAAGTGAAGAAGTTATCATTGACTCAATTTATATATTTCTCAAGTGAAGAAGTTATCATTGACTCAATTTATATGCACAAAAAAACAGTGAGATGACAGGTGTTGCCCATGCAGGGATTGCTGAGAGGACTACTAGCAGAGATAGAGCAACACTGAGGTTACTTTGCTCCAGAAAATGGGCCTGTGCTCTGAAAGAGTTGCCAGCCCTTCTCCTATTGGAACCTTTTATAATCAGCCCTAAGTTAGAAGTCTTACTTAAGATGAAGGCTGAAAACCTATTAAACTAAATTCATTTCTACCTTTCTGTGATTGAAGATTTGTTTGGGCTTTTGGTTTCTTACGCTGCTTGTGGAATCTCTTTAATTGTGCCAGCCAGGAAAACTAAATTTTTTAGTACATAAACTTTTATTGAAAATTGCCTTGCATTGTATCATCAGGTAGATGGGCATTTAAATATGGTTACTTATGGAGGCCCCCACGTTTGTGCAATGCTAGCTCTAAATTACAATGATGTATACAATGTGTTATTAATCTATATGTTAAAAACAGTCAAACTGGGCTTACTTCTTTGTTTTCTTTCCTTCTCTCTTTGAAGATACTTGTTTGCTTGTATTTTTAATTCCACATCTGACAGTTTAGCATATGAGTAAAATGATCATGTGTCTTCTTACTACTGGTGCTTTCCTTTTCCCTAATCTAAGGTTTGGTCCTGGACATTGCATTTGAATTAAAGGCTTTGCAAAAAGCCATCCTGCTGGGAAAGTATCTGCCCTATTAATTTATCTGTTTGTTTGGGTTGTTTTTTTTTTCTCTTTTTAATTTTGTTATTATATACTACTTTGTTGTATGCCAGTAGCGTCATGATAAAACAAGCAGTGTTAACCTGCTGAGTTAGCATCAGGAGGTTAAAATGTGGTCAAAGTTTGATTTACTAGACAGAAATGTCATCAGGTTTTCAAGGTTTTGCTGTAGTCGGTCACACAGTTGTTACTTTGAGTCTGCTATACACTATGTTTTAAAGGTTGCTGTTCAACAGTTGTTTGGATTGACAGCATCCCTTTTGTGGTATATCAAACCCAGAAGTACACCACATTTACTGGGGAAATGCCTGGAAGGGGTGCTTGAGCTAAAAAATTTCAGAAAAACAACTAGGATTTTCTTAACTTAATGTTGTTTTGAAATTTACTTGCCTATTATATTTCAGCTGTGACTATCCTTTTTCTGAAGGATTTTCTTTGGTTTAAGCATAACTTTATGAGGGTGTCTGAAAGCTTTATTTTTTCAGCATGAAGCATTTTTGAGTGTAATTCTCTGTTGTGTTATCAAGTCAGTTCATAATCTTACTTTATATATCTACTGAACTCAGTTTTTATCATACTGGATTATGTGATGGTATATTTCTTTATTTGAAACCATGGTTAAATTCTTCTCTCATTTTCCAGGGGAAATGGATGTTCATCAAATCTTTCCTCTGACTGGATCTACTTCTGGTTTTTAATGTCACAGCATTTATTTGAAGCTCCATAGTGTGTCAAATCAAGTAAGAAATGTATTTTTCATTGTCTGCTTTTAGGTAAGTGTGTGAAGCACACATTGCCATTATGAAATGGAAATAATATATGATTTTCAATATATAGTGAAGCTTTGCAGTGTAATTGAACTTGTTTTTTTCTAAAAGAAAACAAGTACCTTGCCTCTAAAGCAGTACCATTAGAAAAGATGATTTTTTAAAGCAACAATTTCTAGTAAAATAAGCTCAGCACATTTTCTGAGAATATTTTCAGTTTGGTAGAAACTGGTCAGACCTTTAAACTAAAAATAAGTGATTTGGGGGTTAATTTTTGTTTTTTTTAAAACAATTCTTTACAAAAAAAAAAAATCAGTAAGAATACAGATTTCTGAAAACAGCAGTTAAAACATAAAATCTTTATTAAAACCGGCTAAAGGTTGTAAGAAATTTGGACAAAAATGCAAAATTAAAAATTAGTTACTGTGGCCACACCAGTTTACATGTAAGACAGGTATGACGGGTAATGGTACCAGACTGCAGTACCCAGTCCTCGGAGTGAGTTGCCAGTAGATGTGTGAGTTTGTCTTTTTTGTTTTGCTGTTTTTTTATTTTTCTTGTAAACATCTACCTCTTAATAGTTAATGAAGTTTCCCTGGGTATCACTCCGCACAGTGGATGAATAGAGATGAGGATAAAGAGGGCTTCAAAACAGCTTTACTCTTCTCCCAGGCATGTGTGAAAGGGCCAGCTGGAGGGAGGTGGGGAGGAAGAGGTGTGCAATGTGAGGAGGGGCAGCAAGCAATACAGCATGTCTCCTATCAGGACACCTTTAATGCATGGCTGCTCTTGGAGTTACAGCCCAACTTGGAGCATGGATATCTTGGCCGTTGCACAGTACCAAGGTCCTTTGTAAACCAGGGTGTCAAACCTGGGGGTGCATGTGCTGGAAGCTGACCATGGTGCTGTGTCAGCAGCCTGTGAGGTGTAGGCTATGGTGGGGGGAGGCGCAAGATGGGATCCAGCAGTGCAAATACCTGATAGGTCTGAGGTCTCTCAGAAAATTCAGTTGAGGCTGGTTTAATCAGGTCATCTGACTGACACACCAACAGTTCTTAGTGCACTGTTTAAAGGTAGGACAATCCATCACTGGCTTTGGTTTAGACGAGTATTTGGTAAAGGCAAGTCCAGTGCTTTGGGAATTGGCTGATGGGTGGCTCACACTTCCATTCAGAAGGGTGGGGTGGACAACTGGAGACAACAGGTTCATCCACTGTTCTGGTCCAGGGGTTAAATTGGCCACGCACTCTCCAGGGGCAGATCTGTAGCCACAGCCTTCCCACAAGCTCAGTAGCTGCTCTTGTCTGAGTATAAATGAGAAAATGATGCCCTCATTATCCATGAAATTTCATTTATACCTGGAGCATTTGGTAGAGTTTTATTCCCCTATTATATCACAAAAGTGGCTTGCAGGAGAAGCAACTCAGAGACTTGGCCAAGAACACAATAAAATTATTATAGGTTTATATAGCATTTAGAATACCATTATTTTCTTGCGATTCCAAGTGTGCTGGGGTGTATGTGTGGAAACAGAAGCAGCAAGAAAACAGAAAAGAAGATGCTGGTAGCGGATGTTTTCCCTGACAAGGCAATATGGGAAGGACGGAAGTGGTGGAAACTGGGGTGCTTTCCTCTTCCCTGGCTGGACAGGACAAGTGGCAAGTGAGTATTGAATAGTGAGATGAGACATGATGAGTAAATGAAATACGAAAGAAAGATTGTGTCAAAAAGTAATATGCTCCAGGATACAGTGTCATGAAACAACTGTAATTTTCAAAACATGGTACAGAAAATGTAACCTAGATCTTGTCAATACTACTGCGAGCAATTTATGCAAAAGCAGGTTTCTTTAGTTGCCTTTACACCCTCAGATATAAAGAAAGCCTTCTGAATGGGCTGAGGGCAGAGTTGGACTTGCTAGCTTCGGGCTCTGCCTGTTAATTGCTGAACTACATCAGATGATAAAAACCTGAGACTTCATATCTCGCAGCAAGACAGCGTCATGAATACCTAAATTTAACACCTGATTCTTCTGCTACCTGGAATCCTGTGCTCAAAGACAGGACAAATATAGCTGTTACGAAATCACACAATCTGCTTTGGTGCTTTTTGGCAGTTCAGAGAGGGAAGAGCTTTTGGACACAGCCCTCCAACAGCCACTCTGTACAGAGAAAAGAAAGCTCACTTTCTTTGAGAAGCCCTCAGAAATTCTGAGCTTGATGGGTCCTGGCACCGCTGCACCAAAAAACCCCCTAGATCCGGTGCCTGGATGCTGCCAAATTCTGTCCACAAAACCTAGAAATTATGTCATGCCAGCAGAAATAACAATTGCTTTCTATGATTCAGCTTAGGAAAAAAAAAAAAAAAGGAAAAAAACCAACCACCATCCACCCTGGGATGCCACCGGATCCTGACTGAGCGCTGCGAAGTCCCCGCCGTTGCAAAGGGAGCCCCTCACCTCACCTCGGGGCACCCGCGGCGCGCGGCGGGACTGCTCTGCCATCCGAAAAGGCGCGTGTCTGTAACGGTGGTGCTCTGAGTTTGGTTTCTTTTTTTTTTTTTTTTTTTTTTTTTTTT
>JANRGW010048132.1:20258-31843 GCA_024733675.1 Psilopsiagon aymara
GAGGTAAATATATCGAGATTCCTCTGAATAAACAAGAGAAGAAAATTGTGTTTACTACTGCAAAACAAACTGACAAAAACTGACAAAGGCAATAAACTGATGAAGTCGATACTCTTTCCTGGACTTACTGTGTTGCATTTTAGGTACACATATGTCATGTGGCATACATGTGGCACACGGATGTCATGCACTGAGGCCAAGACATTGCAGCATCTGACACAAGTTACGGCACCTGGCTTTTTTACCTTCAGCCCTCTTGAGATTCAGGGCTTTCCTCATTCCTTCTGTCTTTTAACATCCTTTTCGCTGATGTGTGTTTACTGGTGCTAGCAGGAGTAAGAACGGTGTGGATACTTGGTTTGCACTCTGGCTTTACTCTAGAGCCAGTAGTCAGGCTCCTTGCATCTGGTAGTCTGTTTCTATTGCACTGTAACACTGGTAGGATTAAAAATCCTGGGAAATTCAGTTAAGGAAATCTAGAGTTGATGAAGTTTTTTGGGGGGCAGAGATTTGTAACTTAGTCCCATTAGCTCACATGATTGTAGCTTGAGAACTGTAGTCTAGCAATAGCTGTTAACACTTTACGTTACGGTATAGATGCTATGTCTACACCCCTATAAGTACATAAGACATATAGGAAGGTAAATAGGGGCTACTGCTTAGCCCAGTATAAATCTTACTGGGGCGAGGACACACTGATTAACTTTTCCAAATCGCTACTTGTTCGGAAAAGTTTGTTCTAGGGTAGATTGAAAAGAAAACAACTTTCTGATTTTCAGGTAAATGATTTGCCAACATGAATGTGAGGTATCAGTCCACAGGATAAATGAATAGCTTCTGTCATTCAAGTGTGTGTAAATAGTTGTCTGTCAGCATTCATAAAAGAGGAAGTCTCTCAAAATACAGTAACTTTAATCCATTTGTCAGTTCAAATGGCCTACTTAGTAAACAGAAATTTCGCAACTGACTTTCTGAGCTTTGCAAGTAAGTAAAGTGCTGCTCTGGTTTGCACAGATTATAAGCAGATGATTTCAGTGAATTGCAGAATGAGATAACCTGCTGCAAAACTCAGCCCTTGGAGAAAGTTGCTTCACTTTAGAGAAAGTAGTGGTGATTCTCTTGTCATACAAAGTAAAACATAATGGGAAGTACACAAGATTTCCCATTTCTGCCTGCAATTGCAGCATCTTAGGGCTTTGCTTCAAAATTTTTATACAGTAGTTATGACCATACTAATAGAAATACTCAGTCATTGCTCAGGCAGAACTCCTGGTTGTGCAAGAGAGCTTTAGCTGGGGCAGGTATTGCAGGAGGAGGCCAGAACTGTGTCGGGAGAAATAGTTCACCTGTAAGAAAGTTTATGATTTTTAACTTCTCTATGCATTGCTGAATGAGCCTTTTACACTGCAGAGCTTGGTTAAGATTCTGGTTGTTATTTCAAGAGTTGATAAAACAGTACAGTGCATACTTCTTTTTTATTAATAGGTGTAGAAAAAATCATTAACTGCAACCCCAAAAAATCCACTTTGTCTGGTTTTTTGACTGCCAGATAGAATTCGTATGCATTGCTTTTCAGGAAAAATATATTTTCAAGTGTATTTTAATCTTATGAAGAGATTGAAGGTGTGAGTCTTTTATCCATGTCTTCATCTTTTTACAGAACTCTTTCAAGATCTGAGCCAATTACAGGAGACATGGCTTGCAGAAGGTAAGGGAAAAAACTGCTTGTAAAAACGGGGAAAACAACTCTGGAGGGGAAAGAAAAAAAAAAAAACTAGTCCTGAACTTGCTGTCTTAATGTTCAGCCCAATTAATTGAGCTCTAAAAGAGCCACCTCATGTGTCATGCATACATTAGAGCCTCTGATGAGTTTGTCTTTGGGGACTCTGGGGCTGCTCTACCCAGTGTCATCACAAATTACCAGGAGAAATTGCTTCCAGCTCACAATCACATCTGCTTTTGGCAAGAACTAATGCACCAAGACTTCAAGTTCTAAGCCTCTGTTCAGATTTTAATTGCAATTGATCAGGTTTATATTGTTGTACCTCGAGAGACTACATACAGCCAGAACTGGGCTTGCTGTTTCCTTTAGAGCAGCACGTATAATTATTTGGTGTTCTAGTGGAGTACTTTTCTGATGGCAGAAATTAGTTTCTCTGGGTTCATCAGGACGGGATGCTTCAAGATTTAAGTGCAAGTGTCTTCTTTCCACCTTGTTCACAACACAGAACATTAGGTGTGTATGAATACTTAAAAAGTGCTATTTTATTTTATTTCTTTTTTTTTTTTCCAGGAACCTTTTAAGTATTTTGCATGTTATTTTTGTCTTCGTATCTGTAGTTGTGAGATTGTGTACTGGGTGATTAGAAAACTGTCATCGGTCTGTTTTACACCTGCTTGTGCTTTTAAGTATTTCAAGTAATCTTGCAGAGCACATTCTATTGAAGGGAGAAGTTTTAAGAACAATAGTGTAGAAATCTGAATTTAGAGTAGCTATTGAGAGATTCATTTAACAGTAAGAAAAGAATAAGCTGCTGCATTAAGAGAACTTTAACAAAATGCAAGATGCTTTCTGCTTATTGAAGTGTATTTGTTCTCTTCAGCAATATTTTCTGATTCTTTTTACTTAAATGTTTACAGTGTTGTTTATTTGAAACAAAGATTTTTATGCATTGTCTCTTAATATTTCTGGTTGAAATTTTTATGTAAACTTCTGCATCTGAAATAAACATGATTTTGATGCATGTTAATCTCTCCAAATTTATCCTGATGTAAATTATTGTGAGTATTCACATATGTTTGATTTTTATCATATACTGGACTATGCACAGCTGTTTATAGAATAGATTTTCTGTTTTTCTGGAGCGGAGGGTGGAATGCTTGCTGTTGATTTTCATAGAAAGAGGGAAATACTGCTGATGACTACTGGCTTACTAGATTCTGTTTTAATTCAGCTCTATATGTAGCTAGGCAAGTTCTTAACCTATAAGTAAGTTGTGGAGTATTGTTTATTTTGCTGACATTTTTATTCTCCTAGCATTATTTTTAGCATGTGGTTATTCTGTATCGTGTATAAAGATCCTTTTTAAATTATGGAACAGAGGATATATTTTTCATGAATTAATATGATTATTTCCTGATCACTGAAAACAGGATGTCCTGTACTAAGATCACTTTTGTAGCATAATGATCAGATACAACAGTAACTGTGTCTCCCTGTGGTAATTTTCCTAAGGATATCTTTATTTTGTATCATCTCATTCTTTCTAGCAAGCCAGAAGTGTGTAAAAATGCTACTCAAAGGATTCTGTTTTTTGGTGGAGAGGAGAACTTTTAATCTGATTGTGCTTTGGCATGGATCTTTTTGTTTCTGAAAATGATTCAATTTCTTTGATCATAGGTCAGAAAAATACAGGCAGATTCATAATGCACATGCAGATGTTAATAGAAGTTTGAAAAATAATAAAGAATTTAAAATTGATTTAACAATTTCTGTAGGAACATAAATTACTCTAATGGCAATTTTAATTCTGGAGGCACTGCTTATTTTAGACTAGAAGGAATTATTTGAGAGCCTTTTTTTCTATCTGTGTCTATGTCACTGAATACATTTAGATAGGTTTTGAGAGAGAAAGGTGTCTGTTCCTGTGTCAGCTATGTTGAGTAACCCTTGTAAAAGCAGATAGCATCATCTGGTAAGTATTTTTTTAAAAAAAAAAAAAGTTGCCTTTTCATCTAGCAGTGAATAATAACACTAATAATGTTATAATTATATTTTCCACAGCATATTACAACTAAATATTGCAGATTTTTTCAGTTTTTAGAAATACTTTTAAGAAATCCGTGTGTTTTGGGCCATGCCATGGTTTGGCTGTTCCATAAATCACAATCTTTGCATAGCCTTTTTCTACAGGCTAAACCAGCATTAAAAAGTCATGATGAGAAAATCAAATATTGGTCTTAAATTTTTATAAAGAACCCCCGCCCCAAGCAACTTTTGGTGGACTTTACTAGTATCTGAGGGTGTCGTAGCTCTGCTCAAATGTCTACATTGGTGAGCTTAGCCAGGAAACAGATTCTAAAATCAGACTTGTTTGCCCATTACTAGATGTGTCCATTTATGTTCTTCTGGACCTTTAATAGGCTAGAAGTCTGCCAGTTTGGCAGCATTAGTAATGTTTACATATTTCTTTTCATAATGCTCTGGAGCCAGGGAAATGACCATGAAATTTTAAAACATCTTGACCCTTTTTAAGAAAAGCAGTGGCAGCTGACCAGGTTTCTCCCACAAGTACAGATCCCCACTGGGGAGTAACCAGGTAAAAAAACTTACTTGCTAGTTAGGAGAAGAAAGTGAGTTGCATTTTATGGCGCACAAAAAGTGCTAGCTTTTTGTCTTTTTTTATTTTGTTGTTGTTTTGCTTTTCCTAAAGCTATCCTTACTGCATCATGTATTTTAGCCAGGAGATTTTTACAGTTAGTATCACCTGTGACAAGTTGATGGTAAACATGTAAACAGAAAAGAAATGTATTTTTTTCCTATTGAAAATGGTGGGAGGTTCACATGTATTAAAGAATTAATCTAAAATGTAAACAGTTTAATTCAGTACCCTCTTTAATATTTTATTACTCCATAATTAACAAGCTGAATACCACTTACAGAAAACTTACAAATGTATTCCACTATCTGAATACCAGATTTTTATGGAAATGAGGTTTGCTTCTTACTCTGAATCGTGTTAAATGTGTAAGAAAAAATCTAAATTATTTTCATTTAAAGCTTTCTCTGAATAATGTTTCGTCATGTCAGTCGTTATGCAAGGGCATTATAACTATTTCCTGATGCCAGAAATTGAAAGTGGGAAACCTCTAATGATTGTTTCAGCAATCAAACTTGAAATAGTTAAAATTGCCTACTGCTAACCAAGGCAAATACTATGCAGATATTATATTTAAATAATTTGATTGCAACATTTTTTCATTATAATATTATAAAATAACTTTATGGATTACATATATTTTTGGAGTCAGATTGGTTTTGGCAGATAGCAGTTGTTTAGTGACTCAAAAATTATGGTTCAAATACTAATCTAATGTTATTATGGTAGCTGCTACTTCTTATTCTGGAATAGAATGAAAAGAGAGAACAAAGTTAGTGAGTGTCTCCTTTCTATGGTGAAAGCATTTGATGTTGAGGGAATAATTAAGAAAAACCCCAGATTTTTATTTAAAATGGCTCTTTCAGACAAGAGTTTCTCCTACAGCATTTTAAAGATACATAAAAGGCATCCCAAGTAACGCAAAATGATAAATTTATGTACTAGGTCTGCTTCTTAGAGGAATAGATAATACCCTTCTCAGGTGGTAATGAATTGAAAAATAAAATATAATAAAATACTTGAAAAATAAAATGTTGTTCTTTGAAAAAACACAGAAAAATTTAGTGAGCAGTGAATGGTTTGAAACAACAGCTACAGGATTCATGCCTCTACTGCAGCTTAGCTAAATTGAGTGGATAGCTACGAGAAGTTACTTGTATTTAAAAGCTTTTTCTTGATGCCTGAAAGCAAGCTATTTCCCTCAAGTAGTTAATACCCAAATGTAGAATGGACTTCAGGAAACAGGTTTCTGCCCTCTGTTTCCAACTGTGAAGGATGCACCGGCATCGCAGTGATGTCTAAGCTGGTGTTGACTTCTTGTTTATTTCTTAAATGAGTAAGAAAATAAGTAGTTTCTTGTTCTCAAAGTATTATTTTTTAGTAAAAGAAAGTACTAGAACTTCCAATGTTAATTCAGTTAGAGTGGCTTCATTTAATTTGGTGAAGATGTGTTGCAGCTTACTCTGTCAAACTAGTGTTAACTGCCAAAAAGTTGTAAAAGTTGCCTAGTGTAAGTCAAATGCTGTGTAGCCATATTCAAGAGCTGTTCACATTTCTGTAGGAGCAAAAATATTAAAAACCTGATAATTTAATACCCCTGTAGTTGAGATCTGTCCGATAGTGACAGATGCTCTAAAAAGCAGTGAAAAGGTTTTCATTTGGAATCTGTAATACAATGTATAACTTTTTCTTTTTTTTATTTTAAAATTGAATCTAGCAGATTTCTCCTTCAAGTGCTCATAACTCTTGATCTTGAGTGTGTGCACAAAAAAAGGAGAAAAAGTAGATAAGGCAAAATGGGGAGGGAGCAGGATGCTCTTTAAAAGAAATCCAAAAGAAAGAAACCCACCATAAATGTGCAAGTCTGAACGTCTGTGTAATAATAAACTTTTTAACATTTTTGTTTGCTGGAAAAGTAAATGCCTTTTACTCAAAATAACCATTTTCAAAGGCGTAATGGGGTTTGCATACCATGAGGCATGTAGCGAAATGTTAAATGCGAGTGTCTCTTTTAAGTTTACTTTTCTCTCAGTTTTAGAAAGCAGCAAATGAAGAGCAGATTCTGCAAACCCATCTTCATATTCCTAGAGACTATTCACATAAGGAAGAATTTTGAGATCTGGAGCCAGTTTTGAACTGCGTTGAAGTTCATTAGTCAGAGCATCTCACATTATGTAAAAGGAGTTTGGGGTTGTTTTGACAGCAGATCCAGTGCTTATGGGAAATAATATTTTTTATCATCTGGAAATTTGTCACTGTTTTGCCTTCTGAATGCCCCTCTGTTAGAAACAGTTGATCCTGGTGAAAAAAAACTCAAAACAACAAAAAAATCCCACCACCAAAAAGCCAAACAAAAACCCACCCCAGCCCCCCCCAAGGTCTTTCATTAAAACTTAGCTTTATACAATCTTTCAGATACTAAGAAGTGACAATGAATCGAAGAAAACTCAATAGACTCATTTCTGTTGAAGCCTGAAGTCTTATTTTAGCTGAAGCCAAAGTACTACCGTTCATATATAATTTCCTGTCAATTTCAATTCCTTTTGCCACTTTGAATAAATGGTGGATATTTTAAAACGAATTGTTCTTAGCTCTAAAAGTGAAGCATGAGGTCAGAGAACACAGTACCGCAGGAAGTGTTGTGCTACCCAAAATAAAGTTTTAAGTGAAGCGAGGGGGTTTTCAGCTTCTTGTTTTTCTGGAAAGTTTCCAGTTTTTAGCAGGAACACCTTTCCCTGGAGTACAGCTGAGCGTTTGGAAGCAGTTTGTGATTGGGAGAAGGAACAGTTAAATTTAAGCACTTTATAGTTCGCTTAACTTTTCATTTACTAAATAATGTACCTCAGCAGGTCTGTGCTGCTTCTTGAGACAAAGCAGTGAAATCAGTGTGTTTATGCCTAAAGTTCAAGTTTACTTTGCTGTAGCTTTCTGGAAGGGTGTGACATGAAAAGCTTGTGGTTGGGGCCACATGGTTCATGCTGGACTGTGTTTTTGTGAATGGAGGCAGAACTCCAGTTCTGACTGCTTGTCTTGAGGAATTGCTTCGGAGATCAGCTGTCTCATTCACTGGCAGAAAGAATGACTCATACATCTTCTGCCTTGTTTGGCTCCAGGTCATTGTTACAGTGGATAGAGCTGGTTTTAATTAAATATTAACTCCTTTTGTCCTGGATGCTTGTTAATGGGGACTACTTATTTTTGTTTACTTGCAATGAAAGGAAGCTAACAGTCCTTAATTCTAAACCGCCCCCCACCCCCAATTGCTTTCTTTTTGCAAAATGAGCTGTCAGCTTTTCAAAGGCTTTTTAAAGCTCTAAAAACTACCAACAAGTATGAAGTATTTTTGTGCAGAGAATGTTTGCTTTTGGCAGACTGGTTTTTAACTCAGTAGGTAGTGAAACTATAAAATCTAAACTGATAACATCCTCAAGATCATCATTAACATTTCTGTACACCTCCCAAATCCTCTTGAGACATGGCTATAATCAGAAGAAAAAGAAAACTTTTGGTAATAATCTAGGCTGAGCTGGATAGTTTATGCTGCAGATGTTGTCTTGCTTCAGGAGTCTGAGACTTGATGGCTCTGAATGAGGAATGAACTAATGTAGCTGCTTCTGCTATTAGCAGTAAAAGCCACGTGCATAATATCCTTCAAAACCTTTTATTAGTCTTTTGGAATATATTTGCCTTCTCAAACCGCCATAATTAAGTAGCTCAGGGAAATATTCTCATTCAGTTAGATGATAATTTCAGTTATCTTTTTGAATTTTCCTCTGAAAGGCAAAGTTAAAAAAAAAAGTTTTGCTGATTTATGCTTTGTGTCCTGCATTGAGTATGTTAACAGAAGACCAATGAAGATTTTATGGCAGCCTTGCTGAATTGCAGAATTTGTGACTAGAAGAAAAGAGGAAACGAATGGCATACGTATACAAATGTGCAGACAGTCACAACACTGCAAGTTACGTTTTCCTTTTGGACATTCAGGTTGAAGTGTCTTTACCTGTCTGTTTAATTTGGTGCAAAGTCTGCCTGTAATTATCCAAAGTCAAAATCCCTCTCCCCTTTCAGTAATGGGGTGATGTATCCCAGCCATTGCCCTTTCACAGCATGATGATGGTGGAAGAAGTCTTTGTATTGGGCTGATGATGGCTGCTTTGCATTTCTGCTGTATGATCATGTGCAAGCTTCAGTTCTGCTAGTTTAAAAATAAAATCAGATTAAACAAAGGAATAAGTTCTCCTTTCCAGCAGTTAGGAGGTCCTTGTAATTAATTCATATAGGATTGTGGGCTTGTTTCTAA
Source organism: Psilopsiagon aymara (assembly GCA_024733675.1). Lineage (NCBI taxonomy): Eukaryota > Metazoa > Chordata > Aves > Psittaciformes > Psittacidae > Psilopsiagon > Psilopsiagon aymara. The sequence continues at coordinate 28,938 of JANRGW010048132.1, forward strand.
GGTACTGATGGTACTATAATTGGATTCCAGTAGGAAATGCATGTTTCTTGGTTTAGCATTTTGGATGTTATTTGTTTTGTTTATATTTGGCAGGGTCTTAAACACTTTGTAACTTGCTGTATTCCTTTTCCTACCAAGGCTTTTAAGGCTCTGTTAATATTGTGTTCAAATTTGGACAATGTAGTCTACACCTATTTCTAGAGTACTTATAAAATGACGGGCTTTGATCTCTATTAAGTATGTCTTCATAAATTTGGGGGATCTATGAATGAGATATATTTTCCTTGTTTACTCCAGACCAAATCAGGAGTAATGACATTATCTCTACAGTAATGTACGGTTTTTCCGTGGCAGTTTAACCAAATGCATTTCTTTTTTCTTACTCTCTAGCTGGGAAAAGAAAGAACCTTATTTACTGATACAGACATAAAACTCCGCATGAGATTTTTTCTGGAGTAAGTCAAGTTAAACTGACAAAACCTGAATAAAGCACCGATGAAGCAGCTTGGTGCACAGCGTACACTCTAGAAAGTTATATAAGATTGCTGCCCCAGTTCTGCAATCACTAAATGTAGCCTTCTGATTTCAATAGGAGAGTTTTGGTTTTCTTTTAGTCTTTTTCAGATATCCCAGATTCACAAATTTTTTTATATATCTATAGATAGATATATAAAAATAAAAATGCATATGTGTGTATAAAAAAATACAGTCATACCAGCCTCCTTGCTCCAGTTGAAAATAATGCCTAGTTTAACAAAAATTCGTGGGAGTTCTTCTGTAAATGAGAAATTACTTGATACAGTTAAGAGAATTACTTTAACTCTGAATGTACTCACAGACCCTTCAAAAACAATTGGAAATGCAATAAATCCTTAGGAACTGATTTTTAAGTGGGTTATCTTGATTTCATAATCAGATTCTTCAGTGGCAGTCAAATATTTGTCGTTTTTGTAAGGAAAATGCAGTGAATTGCATGAAATGTCAAAAACTGCGGAGTGTTAGTATTTGGGCTCATATTGTTCCCGAGTTGATTATTGGTACAAGTCCTGTGGTTCCTCTCAAGGAAAGAGAAATTTAATGCAAAAATACTGGGAATATTTGGGTTGGCAAAATACATGTTTTATATGGGCTCAAACTCTGAGGTACTAGTTTCTTCTTAAAGGATAGGTTACTGTATTTTGTTTCTTTTTTTTTTTTGATTAAAAAACCCAAACAAGAAAGCAACAGTAGGTATGCTTTTGTACAGAATAATGCTAATTGCACTTTGTTTATTTATCTTACTACTTTTCAAATCTGTGTTTGCAGATTTCCCAAAGTTGTTTGTTCTTAAGGGGAATTTGTTGCAATTAAGACAGTAGGGCTTTAAGCATTTATTTTAAAACCAAAAGCAAATAATTTTTTGATATAATAAGCCTGATTCTGAACTCTTTATCCAGGAAAAAAACCTCCCAGATATGTTCTTAGAAATATTTCCTGAGTAAGGAGTGGAGATCTGGTCCATGAAGAGTACCATAGTGCATGTTAGAAATTATTGTGAGTAATTATAATTAAATGTGTATTTTTAATTCAAACAAATTCTGTTAAAACTAGCAGCAATTGCACACTTCGAAAGTGGAATATATGCTTCTTAAGAGTGTTCTGAAAGGCAATGAAGTTTTATTTTGTCATTTAATGAATTTAATGATAGTAACAGTTCTGATGAATGATTATATAACCAGTATTTACGTCTCAGATCTTGTTGGGTAACCAGATCATGGCAGATGTTAACTTCTAATGAAGATCATATGAATTATTTGCCTTTGTCTTTAGACAAGAGCTGTGTAAATGAAATATCTTTAAACAGGTAATTTTGTGCACCCTAGCTGTGGTGTCTCAGTTAGTGTATGTTGAGAAAAGATGACAAAGTTCAGAGACTATAAACGGGATCTCTCCTCACGATGTAGCCAGAACCAGTCATGCTCTGAGGATGCCGCCTCTCATTGTAATGTTCTGTAGTTATCTGAGTGTTACCTGTAATACATACCTGTTCAGTGGTATTTCAGCTTAAATGATTTAAATGAGTTTGCAACACAGCATGAGAGATGGCTGATGTAGATACAGAATGAAAGTGAACTGTGGTATCACAGATGCAAAATTACGCAGCTGCAGACCGTGAAGCAATTGTATTTTATAGCTCAGGTTTGTGATGAAAGTTTCCTAAAAGTGAGGTTGATCTTACCTGAGGTGAATGGATGTTACTAATGATTCTTCAAGTAAATCCTTTCTTTTTTAAAAAAAAAAATAATAAATCTGGAAAGTTGTCATTCAACCAGGAGTTCCATCATCTGGCAAAATAGTTCTTTTTCAGTATTTAAGACAATAACAAAAATACCTCTACTGTGTTGGCTGACTGCCATGAAAAATTGGAATCGCTTTTTAAGTAAGCCAAGGGTGTGATATTTTGGGGTTAAAGATGCCCCGACGTTAAACCACTAGGATTTGGTTTTATGCAGACCTTCTGTGCAGGTATTTTGAAAATGAGCACCAAGGGGTTTTAGCAGTGGCATGGTAGGTGCAGACCCGCGTGCAGGGTGTGAGGCAAGGCCAGTGCCAGTGTCGGCCTTCACGTCCTCCCACCCCCATTGCTCTGTGCCAGGGCTGCTCTGGACTTGCACTGCACCATACAGCTTCACTCCAGAGTTTATCTGATGTTAAAATGATGTGCTTGCCTGATTTTCATATGCAACAATGAGAAATAAATAAAAATCCTAGTTTTAATCTTGGCTGTGCTTCAAATGAAGCAACAGTGTCTTTATTTATGCTTTAATGGCTTCTTTTAATTCTGTCCTTGTTTTTGTTTTTTTTTTTTTTTTTTTTTTTTTTTTTTTTTTTTTTTTTTTTTTTTTTTTTTTTTTTTTTTTTTTTTT
>JANRGW010048132.1:31943-84471 GCA_024733675.1 Psilopsiagon aymara
CCTTTTTTTTTTTTTTTTTTTTTTTTTTTTTTTTTTTGTTTGTTTTGTTTTTTTTTTTTTTGTTTGTTTGTTTTGTTTTGTTTTTGTTTTCCTTTCTTCAGCTCAGGTACCTGACAATGATGAGCAGTTTGTGCCAGACTATCAGGCTGAAAGTTGTAAGTATAGTATGAATCATCACTTTCTTAAAAATCTGTATTTGTATATTTCTGTATGGGTCTTTGTTATTTACTGTGTCATCACAGTCATGTGATAGCTCCTTTTGCTGGTCAGTGGCATCAGCGGGATGAATAGATAAAGCAGGTTGTAGTTTGATATGAGGCCAAGAGAAGTTTGGGCTAAAGGTATAACATTTAGCAGGGTATCCTCTGCTGTGATTCCCACCCTGCAGCTCCAGGGAAGCAAGGGAAAACATTGTGGAGGAGGAGGGAGTTTCTCTGTCCATAGGATGAGGAGAGGAGCATTTTGGGCTGGTATGGATGAGATACTGTGGGATGCAGGAGGCAGCTCTGTTGAGCAGAAATCAGGCTGCTCAATGTGTTTTGTGTATAAATAAACAAATAACATTCTCCACGTAATCAATCAACAGTCACTGCTGAAGCATTTTTAAGTTGTCTTAGCATGTGGCATTTTCTTACTCAAACAAAAATTACCCTTCAAATTATACAGGAGGAAGCATTTTAAGCTGGATGCTTTGCATTGTTTGCTACTTTACTTAATATGTGCCTGAGCATTTTTTTGGTTTTTAGCCTGTACTCCTCAAACCTTGCCTTTACCTGCTTAAGTGCTTCTGTTGTGTTAAATGCCAGCTCTCTTTCTGGTTTTGGTTGGTTGCATGGGTGTAGTAAAGAAATGGTGCAAGAAACATTATCTGACAAAGTCAGAGACTTCTTTCAGTTCTTTATGCATCTTTCTTCCTTATGGCAAGGCTTTTCTCCATCATCAGAGGTCACTCCTGAACAGCGTCTGCTGATTGCAGCAGAGCGCATGGTAGCTTTTCCGTTTTGCTAAATAACTTATATAATTTATCCTATCAGAGTGAATTACTGCAGTTCACTAAACCGGACAGCTGTTAAATACAGCACTCGTGTACTGAAATTGTACGATTAAAATTAGAGAGATCAGAAATAATTGCATTAAAATAGTCCTTAACTCCAAAACCAAATACAGATTTTTTGAATTTTCTTAAAAGTCTTTTAAAGGATTTTTTTTCATTCCCAGTTATTTAGAAAATGTTTTAAGAAGAATTCATTGAAGGTATTTATATCAACATTCTGTAGGGGAAAAAGAAAATAGGGTTTGTTTGATTTTTTTCTTCCTGGGCTCTGTCAGTATACCTGCATGGCAAGAATTTAGTTTTGCTTTTCTTCTCTAGAAGTTCTTGTACATATACTAACCAACAGTTTTGGTCGCTTTCGAACTTTTAAATTTGCCCTATATAACAGTTGTTTTGTTGGGTTTTTTTTCACCCCACTTCTGGCTTCAAAGGCTTTGTATTTTTTATTATATTACAGTATGAAAGGCAAAGAATCTATAAGTTGGAAATCAGATATGTTATAGTACATATGGAGCTGAGTCCAAACATAGTCACGTATGCATACGTCCTTTGTGTAAGAGTACAAAGTTCAGCTAGGGCTTCTATTAACCCACAATTATTGTTACACAACAAGTCAGTGTTTCTTAGAAAATAATTTCTGAACTGTGAATGAAAAGCCCTATTGAAGCTGGTCGCTGCTTTTGGTGATAAAGAAATTCTAATATGGCTATTTTATAAATGCTGTTGTATTTCAGAGTTCCTTAGCTTACACAGTATTATCAAAGGAACATTTATTTCTTCATTTCAGTTGGTTTCTTTATCTTAAGCAAAGGTCAGGAGAGCTTCCTGGAGAGTTACTCTGGCAAAGGTTATGGAGTTTCAGACATATGCTTGGGTATAATGTATGTAGCTGTGGGCTCTGCGAAACAGGAACGGAGATCAACAGAACCAAAGCCATGGGGAAATTACTGCTGCAAAAGAAGCACAATTGTGACTGTTTTCTCTAGGATCCAAACCTGCCTTCAAACTCTATTATAATGACTTGCTATATATAATCTATAAGTCTGTACAGTACTCACCCTGTTTCTGGCAGGAGTATTTGGTTTTTGGTTTTTTTTAAATTATTATTTTTTAAACATGGGAGAGGTTGGGCAAGCTTTCATAGATTCAGTGTTTAATACATTCTTGAACCAAAAATGGGGAAGCAAAGAAGTGTAAACCAATGAAAGGGGTCGCAGCTGTTCAGCTGGTCAGTTCAGAGACAACTGAACTGTGATTTGCAGCACAAATTTTGGTTATGAAGCTGTATACAGGTGTGTGGTGAGTGTATGTGTGATGTGCAGAGTATGTAAAGAATACTGAAGTGCTCCACTGAAACAGTTAAAGTCTGCAGTCAAGGTACAAAAATTAAGTGCAATTTTATTTCTAGCTTCATTGCTTGAGAAATGGGCTTTAAACCTGAGGTAGATTTGTGGTCTTAAATTGAAACTTTGGTTACGGAATGCTGTGGTTAAAACTTCCTTGCCTAGAAATTGCCAAGTTAGCTCCTGAAGTAAAGGTGTAGAAAGCAGTAGGGGGAACTGATACTGTCAAGATCATACACTGTGTCCTAGAGCTAGTAGCATTAAATGCCCCTTAAAGTGCCATCAGTTTTGCACTTCTTTTCTGTAGTAATGATTTTAACTAGTGAAACTGCACTGGTATTGGTAACTAAGGGAAACATTTAGTTTAGATTAGATATACAGTCCATTTTATCCACTTAGGGATTTAACTTCAAAGCTAGCTTGAGACCATGAATATTTCAATTATAAGTTGCTTTTAATCTTCAATCAGTTTTCAAAAAACAAATACAATATATATATTTATAGTTAGGTGTTGGCTTTAGATATTATGAGTGAGATCAACAGCTAACATAACTTCTTGTGGTATTATTGACGTTACTGGAATTACGCATATTTCTGCTAGCGAAGGAACCAGCATGTCAAGCTTCCCCTTAATGCTTCAAAATTCAGTTTACCTGTTCAAAGTTGATTTTTTTTTTTTTTTATTTTTTTTCTTTTGCCACTCTGCTATGTCCTCTGGAAAGAGGCCCTTCCTGCCGTAATATTAGAAATGTCTGCACTTCTGAACCTTTTTTTTTGTCACAGCTTCCAAAGCCCCATCTTGTCCGTCTTGTATTACCTTTTTTTTTAACTATCTTTTTGATTTTTAATACCTGTCACAAAGAACCTTTTTGTAGTTTAGTTCAGAGAGAGCAGAATGAAGTGTGGATAACAACTGGCCTATTCAGGTGAAATTCGAAAAGCAAATCAGAGTTTAGTTTCTCATAACTTTCTGCTTTCTGCAACTGAACTTTCCTAATGACTCTTCTTTTAGCAATTACGTGAAAAACTGCATAAAGCAAAAATGCAAAATCTGTTTGCCCAGAAAGGTGAATGCTTTTTTTTTTTAAAAAAAAAATCAGCATTCTGTATGTGACACTTCTCCCAAATTCTTATCTAATTCAGAAGACTTAGTTTTTCTGTCTTTGTAAAGTCAGTATTCACATGTGGAGAAGGGTGAACTATGTTAACTTCCTCAGATAAGGGTTCCTATTGTTTCAAGTCCGTTTGCATGTACTGAGGAGGAGCCAGATCCTGAACTGGTTGTAATCAGTGGGGAGGCTTTCAGATACTGTACAAGGACTTTCCAATCTTAAGAGTAAAGATGAATCAAGTGTTCAGTTTGCTCGAAGTCAATAGCTGTTGAGATGAAGATTGCTTGCTCCTATTGTTTGGATGGTTTCTATGACAGACACAAGAGGAAGTAGGTAGGATTTGCTGATGGTTAAAGGATGTAGTTGGCAGCGAAAACTTGGTACTGTCAACAATACACTGATTTGTAATTCAACCTTGGTACAATTGGTTAAAATGGGGATTACCCTGCACCAAACCAGATTGCCTGGTATCTTAATAGCATGATCGTGTTTTATTTTGGTTTAATAATACATATTTACATTGGTCTATTCTTCCAGTTTGGTAGGTTTCTTTTTCCCACTCTTTCTTCTTTTGTCCTAAAATGCAGGTTACCCATTTAAACTCTACCTTTTAGCTTTTGCTTTTTATTTGTTACTGAATTTCTGCTAATGAGGATTTGTGGTGTGCTTCAGCTTCTTGATCAGTTTCCTTCCTTATCTTTCATTTTGTTCCTGTATTGTTTCCCTGACCATCATAGCCTTAACTTAACACTGCCAAGGGGTAAATGTTAATGTTAGACCACAGCTATTGACAGTAAATGGGAAGGGCTGGCTGTAAAATCCATGCTCCTCCATGTCTGATTAAACTTCAAGAGAGGAAAAATACTTTTTTAGTAGGGATTTTGTCACTCATCTCTTGCAACCTTTATTCTCTCTCTTACCTCTGTTTTTTCCCTCCAGGTCTAGCAAAGGAGCTGTTTCAATGTAGATGCCAGGAGCCTTAAATTATTCAGGGATGTGCTTTTTAGATGCTCTGGCTTGCAATCTTTAAAAGCCTGCTAAAGAGAGATTCTTTACATAGGCTTCAGGTAGCTGTATTCTGTCATTTTAACTAATGGCTTAGGATATTCCAAATGCAGTTTAATGAAGAAAAGCTTCAGTATTTATTTACATGTTTGCAGCATACAAAATCTTTCTTTTTCTTTTTTTTTTTTTAATTGCACTATTAGATGAAAAAGTCTTTGTTTTATGTTCTTTTTCTTTGTGACTTAAATTTCAAAAGCGAATTTCAGAACTGGAAGAGTATTTCCTGTTTGCTTTAGTACAGCAAGATCTGGTGAGCAATCGGTAGGGGTTAATTTTCACTTATTTTGACATATTTTGGTGGAAAAACCCCACACAGCTAAAACAAAGTAGAAAACACCAGAATAATGTAAGTTCTGATGGGCCTACTGAAGTCAAAAGGTGATCTGGTTACTGGGTTTGTTTTTATTGATGATGTAGAAAAGCTTAATTTTGCAGCTTCTAGAAAAATTTTTAGTGGTCTGAAAAACACAATGTTTTTAACGTGATGATTCACGATATAGGCAGCTGGTAGTCATGTCTTTGTAGCGCACAATGTCCTAGAAATTGCAGTTGGTAGCATTTTGGTTTTCTGTGTGTGGCAAGTTGCACACACCAGTGTGTTTTCAGTTTGTTTGTTTGTTCGTTTTATTTTATTTTATTGTCTGTGTGGCTATGATCACCTTTTCTTTAAGTGTAGCTCTGCAATCATGGCACTGCTGCAGGCAGTCCAGCGAATATCGGACAAGGTAGTGATAGTTATTCTTGGTGCTTAGCTGTTCCCTGGTAGGACTTTCTGCTGCAGCTGTGTTTCTTGCCCCTTGTCTTGAAACTGCTTCCTTTCATAGGTTGAACATTGTCAAATACAGAGACATTTACTTATTTATTTTAGTGCATGCCCGGCTACAACAGATTCTTTCTAAAGGACTGCAGGAGTCGTGGCTCTGTGGTTTGTTCTTGGCCTTAGCTTTGCATGACCTTGGGCATGTTGCTTAACATCTTTGTTTCTCAGTTTGAAGTAGGTACAGAAATGCATGTACCACTATGCTGTGGGATACACAGCTTTCTTAATGATCACTTACCTAGATATCTCAAAAGCATTTTACAAAGGGAGTCCAATGCAATTGTGGTTGTAAGAGCTGGAGAGGTCAGACTGAGTAGTCGATGCTGACCACCTTATCTCCCTCCCTTGGTAGTTGCCTTAGCCTCACTTCTTTCATTGTGTCCCTAAGCACTTGTTTCCTTTGTTTAAAGCAGGACTGAAACTGTTACCAGCTGTTAACATTTTTTTTTTTTTTAGTTCTCATTCAAAAGAAATTAGGAGCTGGTATCTTTCAGAGAACTTTGTGGGCCCATTTTGTGGTTCATTGCTGGTCATTAGACTGTGCTAATATGGATTTTTTTCTTCCGCCTTCTTTCTCTAGAGGATTTTGGGAAATATTTAAATCTGCCATAGTTGTGACCTTTTGCATAATTGCAAGGTTTAGTTCTTGAAGAAGTTTTACCAAGAGGCAGACTGTCAACCATAATGCCTTTAACTTACAGACTTAATAGAGAATTTGTGGATTTGCTTTGATTTTAATAAGCAGTTTCTGTTTATTTGCTTTTCTGCTTGTATTTTTATACTAAACAACTGGCTTTGAAGGTTCAAGGACTTTAGGTTCTCCTGTATTGTAGTAGTAGTAGCAGCTCACACATCTTGCAAATACTGACAGTGGCTATAGTACTGTGAAACAAATGACAATACCATATCAAGTACATAGCTTTTGATTTGTAAAACTTTTGAAGTAGAAGGTATTCTTTTCAGAGTGCCCTGCATGCTCTCATGTGAATTTTATTGCTAATGCAAAGGTACCTCTGGGCATTCCAGCAGAGATAGCAGCTGCCTTATGCAGAATTGGGTTTATCTGTGCCAGCCACAGTGAACCTGCTGGTCTTCAGCTCTCCGGGGCATGGATGAGCCCAAGAAGCTGGACAGGGCTGCTCTTCCTGGGTTTTGTCCCTCTGTGTTCCCCCTGACCTTCCACTGACATGGCCCTGCTCAGCTGAGCTGACTTAGTTTCCTTTCCTCAGAGACTCATCTTCGTTTGCTGCTTTATTGCAGATTAAAGGCATGAGTTGCATGTGGAGGTTATCAGCTAATGAATAAACTTCAGTCATCCTGTCCTGTGATAAATCTGTCTCACAGATCAAAGATGAAACATGTAGACCTTTTTTCTTTCAAATGGTAATTTCTTAAGGCTTGTCAGATCATTTCCTAAAGTCTGTTTACATAAACCCAAAAACATTAAGCATATTTTATTCAAAATGTTGAATTTTCACTTTTTCAAAAGTGAAAATTCAACATTCAAATTCAATTTTTTTTCCCCCTTATTTCCTCTGAGGAAGCCTCCCCTCCTCCCTTCCGCACAAGAACTGTCTGAAGATCCCATCTGTGGAAATACAGGCGATCCTCACATTGTAATTTGTAGTCATGGCAGTATTTTCTTAACACTACAGCTATTTCTGTTTTAAAACCGATAGTTGTTAGGTTAATTTCATCAGGAGTATGTATATGTATTAGAGCATCTGTTCAGTTCCAGTTGTATTAATCAGAGTATGCAGAAATTTGTTTCAACTTGTTCCAACTGTATTTTCACACAAAAACCAAACAAGGCAGATTGAAGGGTCTTCATGTTCTATTTTGATACAAAACTGGTATTCTACTTAAACTGCTTTCCATGCAGTGTTCTTGTAAAATGTGTTTTATATTCCAAGAGCAGCCTAAGTAGTGATTTGAAAATCCATAAACTCTAGGATGGTGTAAAGTACGGAAGCAGGCTGCAAGCTGAGTCCATCCACTTCTATGTATTTTGTATGTTTTGTTCAGTAAAATGTATTTACAGTTTGTATCATTTTTTTGGTCTTTTTTTCTTCTGTTTGCTGCTTCAACAACTGAAGACAAAGTCAGGCTCTAGAGTGCTGTGAAGTTTTCAAAGGGTGTAGCAGGAAAAAATAGAGAAGAAAGAGCAACAGTCTTCAAAACATCAGTTAAACATTGGAGAGTCTGTGACACATTCATGTCGTGTAGGACTGATATCGCTAGCCCTCTGTAAGCGTACAGGAAAAACAGCCCTTGTTTCAGATTCTGTGTCCTTTTGTTTTGGTCCTGTGCATTTCAGTACTGGGAAGTAATTACAGTGAAGCCATTTATAAGCTGATAAATCTGCATAAATGATGATAATTATTAATTTTTTTGACTTTTAGAAGTTGTCAGTGTTTTTTCTAGGAATGATCTAAACCTAATCCAAACTGGTAAATGGAAAACTGGTTACTTTTTCAAGGCATGTGCTTCAGTCTTTCCCCTGAGCAGGATTATTTTCCTTTCACTTATTCTTGATGTTGTCCTCATGTTCACTGCATTACACTTACCTGTTCCTGGATTGTAGTTTGACCTTGATGAGGTAAACAGAGAAGTGGACTGCCTTGGTAAAGGCTATCTTTATTCTTATGTATCTATTTGTTCTGTAAGATGAGGATTATACATGTTGGAAAGGAGTGAATCATTAGCCGCTTTATTTCTGGTTGTCTTTTTTTCCTGTGGCAGTTTATGAACTTATTCAGCAAATGTGGTTGCCAGAAAGTTAATGTAGTGAAATATTTTTTAGCAGTGACATTTACTGCCAAGTCCTGCAGTCACTGAATAGGAAGGTTACTGACTGGCCAGGTTTTTGTGTTAAATTTATATATTATGAATTGTCATCGAGGACATTTGAAAATTATGCGTGCAAAACTAATTCCTAGTATTGCTAATTTGATCCTCTTTGCTAAAATGTTTCCTTTCTGCTTCTAAAGTTTACTTAAAAAAGATAAAAAGTTCAGGGTTTTTTTTTAATACTCAGTCTTCATGCTGAAACAGAATGTGATGTTTCCTTATTTACACATCCGTGAAGAAAATTTCACATGACCAGAGCACTACCAGAAATTGAGACAGAAAGAGACTTCGAGAAGTGTCAGTATTCAGTAAAGACAAAATTTTCAAGCTTTTGGGATTAGAATCTGGGAGCTGGATTCGTGCAAGCATGTGTGTATATACAGTAGTGTATACTCAATGTGTATATATACATATCCTGTATATACATGTATGTATATGTGCATGCATGTAAGAAATATAATTGTTAGACTTGCTGATTGCAGACACGTGTAAAATAATCATGTACCTCCAGGACCAATTGGCTTCAGAAGAAATGTGCAGGACAGGTATTGGTAGTGTATGTTCAGTTGCAGTAATAATGCTTTAAGCAGTGGTAGAAGCTTTAAAGATCTGTGCTAAGAACTGGAGCCTGGTTGCTGGTGATCAAAATTCCACCGGCTCCAGAAGGAGCACTTTGCTAAGACTCTTTGAATATCGGGCTACTATTTAAGTCATGACTTTATGTTCCCAGATGTAACCACTTCTGACAATGGCTTCTTTGTTTCCCTGTTGAATCAGTGATAAAACTTGTGGGCTGAATTTTATTGTTGACTTTTTTCAGTAGCCTGCACCTTTTCCAATGGAGATCACGGGTTTTGTAGTGGTTTTTGGTAGTGAACTAAAGATGCAGATTTCAGATTTTAATGGCCTATAAACTAGATCTGTTACAGTTACCTTTCTGGGAAGCATTTGTGAAAATTTAACATTGAAACATGAAGACCAAATGTATTTAGAATGGTAACAGTCTCATTCTTCCAATGAAGTAAACAAAAATCCCATTAGCTACGCTGAGTTGGTGTACACTTGTTTTATGAATGTATACATATTTTTATTGTTAAAGGCAAAATCAAATTAAAAATGATCTTCTCAAAATGCAGTTTTGTTCCTTTTAGAGCCTGTCATTCAGAGTTGCCCATATAAAAACAAATTGTAAATAATCTTTTAAATTAGTTGCTTGATTCATGATAAAGAGCACTCACTGTGTAGTCCTTTTCATTATTTGTTGGCTTCTCTTGCTTTTGTGTAATTTTGAGTAGCTAAGTGACAGATAGGCATGATTATCCTTAAGGATAATCTTTTATTATGATGCCCTTTTATTATGAGGATACTCCTATTTTATAGGGAAGCAAACTGACACTGGTTCTGAAGCTAGGCTCCTAAGACAGAACTACTTTAAAATCAGCCTTCTGACACAGGTAGTTTAGGCTGTGAACAGCAAAAGGCAGAATCAGAGATTAAATCCAGTTTCTTTCACATTTTGTCCAGCTGCAAGTACAAGATCAGAAGCCTTCTCATTTATAGCTGGCTATTAGTTCTTGCATGAATACATCAGAAAAGAACAACAACAAAATAATAACTACATTGATGTAACGTGAAACTTTTCCCTAAGGTGGGAAATGAGGCAGAATCAGTTCCTCTTTTGTTTTCTGCTGTGGGCATGCTTTCTTAAATATCAAGTTGATGATACCTTTAAAACAATAAATACACAAAATATGAAAAGGCTTATTTTAAAGCTTACTGTTGCTTTTGGCAAAGATACTTGTTATTATTTCCAAAGTTTTCTTCATAATTCTGTTTTTACAAAAACCCATTAAAATCCAGACCTGAAACCCTCAAACTGCAGATTTACCTGAAGTGGAAAGTGTGTGTTTATATAAAACACTGGGATGTTATCTCACTTGGATATTTTAGTAATGGAAGTTATGTAGCGCTTAGCCATTACATCTTATAATTTAAATTAAATTTTGGAAATTGCTGCAAATGGAACTCCTGTCCTCAGAAAAGCGCACAGACACTGATTTAGTGGCCAGCTCTTCCCTTTGCGTTTAACTTTATTGATAATTCCCAGGTAGGAATACAATTTAAGTTTTCTCCCAGGCTTGGTTTTGCATTAAGATCTTCCTCTTTAGCAGGAGTTCTAAAGGTGGATCGCCTCTCCTTCCATCCTGCCTGGGAGCCTTTGGAGCCATGTACATTATAAGGAGCTGTAGGAATAAATGCCCGTGAGCTCTCAAGAGTTTTAACTCTGAAAGCTAATGCAGATGAGGAGCAGCCCTGTTTCTCTGTGGAGTCCTGGAGGTTACAGAGGGATTAAAAGTACTTCAGATTTCCCCCCCATCCCCAATCATCTTAAGCTGTCAGAGGTTTTAGATCAGTTGCCGCAGAACCCAGCCGGTTTAGTTTTTACTATGTTACTGCTTCCTCTTGGAGAGAGCCCTAAGCTTCTCTTTATTTTGGGGGCAGGGGGATGGGAAGAGCTCTTCCTCCTGCCTCACCTATTTTCCTCAGACATCAAAGCAAGCCAGTTTACTCCTCCTTGCCTAATCCTCCCTTTCTCCCTCCCACCAATGTTCTGCAAATTTCCTTGTATTTTTCTCAGAGTTATCCAGTGTCCATGGTATTTGTCAGCAGGTTGACTTTTGCCGTGGAAGTACTTGCTGGGAAGCAGAGCCCCTCCAGCCTCACTTTCCCGTCTGCTGCCTACTACTGCAAGTCTCGTACAGCCGGACAGGTAACTGTCTGGCAAGAAAGGAAAGCACTGAATGAAGGGGACATAAATCAGAATATAGGAGTGCCTGTGACAGCATTTCTGTGAGATTGCTGCTTTCAGAGGCTGAGAAACAGTCAGTAACTGCAGCTCCCGCTGCATGAAAATATCTTCCAGACAGTTCTTAACTAGAAGGTGAAATCTTTTGGGGGTGGAAAAGGGGTCAGCTAACCAAAATTGTTCAAACTGTTTCTTTGCTTGGGGGTAAAAAGAGTAGATAGTGTCTTCTAATACCATGTGGCAGTTCAGCTGGTTAGCAGCTGCCCAATTGTAGTCTTAATTTAGGCCAAAGGACCTATAGTGTCCTAACAACTTGTTTACTAGCAGTCTCTTGGAATTGCTCCTTCCTGGTGTTTAGGGTGTAGGTTAACTTTTGTTGATATTTACTGAAAGATTCTTCTTTTCCCCTTCCTTCTCTAGCCAGGTGGCTTACCCTGTTAATTTTTGCTGTACTGAACATACTTGCAGACTTCAATTTTCAACCGGCATGATCCTTTCAAATGAGAAGCCAAGTGGCTACAAATATCTGAATTATCTCAGTGGTGCCTCCAGCACTTCCAGCATCAGAAAGCTGCAGGTGTACCCTGAGTAACTCTGATGAATATTTCAGAAATGCAACTGCACAGACAAGCAAATGAGGGGTATCTTGCACTAAAAATAGGGATTTATAGCACTGAAACATTTATTAAGCCGTATGGGTGCAACCTCTAATACTGTGCCCCTCTCTTCCACACTGGGAACTCCTCCACCTCTCAGGAAGGCTACATCTGTCATGGAGGGAGGGGGGGTGGGGGGTGGGGTGGGTTAGCTGCCCAGAAATAGCTAAATTGGCAAAGATTTTTTAGTGTCTTAGCACAGAAGTGTTAGAAAAACACAGTTAAAGTGTGACATCTATTTCCATTGTGAGGAAGAATCTAAAAGAACAGGGGCAGGAGTGTCTTGTTTAGGAGTCAAATAAGCTCTGCTGTAGGGAAGTGGCAGAGGTCTGTATAGTAATGATGATTTTGTTGGTCACTTTTCCCTGTGTACAAATGCCCTTATATAAACACATTTTATGGAGAGTGAAGCAATTTTGATGCGCTGTAGGTACAGTGAAACTGTCTTTGTTCTCCATTTCAACCTCAAAGGCTTTATGTTAATTCCAGATCATAGTAAAGATAGGGAAGAATTATGGTGGTTATATAGAAGTAATATAGTCTAGATGTGAACAGGTGATTCTGTTAATCTAAAATCTACTTTCATGGATATTTGGGTTTTACCTTTTAGTCAGAAATCTGTAATGATTTGTGCTTAAAAAAAAAAAAAAAAAAAGAAAAAACCTTTCTTACTCCAAAGCAAAAGAAAGTTATTTTTACAAACAATGCTTGTTGATTTGTTGATACAGATGCACTACTGAAGATTTTAAGTTCCAGAACTTCCCAATATCAGTTGTGGGAAAATGTGCTCTTATTTTCCACCTTGAAACTCTGTTTTAGTGAGGAGAATTGAATTGCAGCTTTCAGTGTGGTTCATTCTCACCTGCTTGCTACTTCTTCCTAATTCAAATTCAGAATCAGTGTTTTTTTTTTCTTTTCATACCATGTCATCTCAGAACAGTCCATGTAGACTTTGAGGATAAAATCCCACAGTTTTGGGCTGTCTTTTATTCTTTATGCCCTATCCCTCCCCACCCCCTGAGGATTTTAAAGACTGTACTATTCTGTCGCATTCGTGCAATGCAGTATTCAAGTAGACTGTTAATTGACATGCATGGTATTGTATGCTTTAAGCTGTAAGAGAAAATAAGCAATTTGCTTCATTTCGCAGAGTGAGCTCTAACTGTTATTAAAGTGCATTTGTAGTTGCATATTTTCCAGTAAAGGTGACAGATTACTTCAAAGCTGGTATTTTCTTTTTGTTAAACAAGGTTCTCAAATAGATCCATCTTGCCCACGTATTCTATTCTTGCCAGTTGGCTTTGAAAGCTGGTGCTTGGGCTCATCATTCAGAACTAGCTTCCAAAAAATGAGGTCCCATGCTGTTTCTATCTATTGAGCTAGTAGGGGCTGGAAGGATCTGATCTGAAGCCAAGGCGAAGACTGAATTGATGGAATCATATCTAATGGGTTTGCCAAGTACTGCCCAGTCATGAAGTTCCACTTTCAGTGAAAGAGCACTGAGATGAGGGGTGACAGAGCATTTGCTGTGATACCAGCTATCCTCTGTTTTCCTTCCCTGGACTTAAAGCCAGGCCGCCACATAGGAAAGAACTAGTTTTTTGTACAGTGCATTTTCACACATTTATATCTTATTCCTTCTGGATGCTGCATCTTCATTTTCTTCCTGATTACATATACGCATTTGAAGAAGAAAACACTTACTGCCGTTAATGGTATTACATGCATTTTGACCTTAAGTATTGTACCATCACAGAGGCGTGCTTGCACTTTTGGTATGCCTACTTCCATTTGACTCTGTCTGCACACACACAAACACCCAAGCACAAATGCAGACTGTTTCAGGTGAGTGGTCACCGTGCAGTGGGACTAGATGGAGGCCAATTGTCTGTAAGGCCAAATTCTGCCATGCAGTGGGACTAGATGGAGGCCAGTTGCCTATAAGGCCGAATTCTGCCTCTCAAGCAAGTTCGAGTTTTCTAGGTATACCCACAGGATGGAGATAATGCACTTCAAGAAACTACTTGACAAGATTGCTTAGATTTTCCTCTTCCCTTCCCATTCCCCCTTTTCTAGCAGCTTTCGTTTGTGAGGTAGTGAAAGCTGAGGTCTCTTGTCTATGTTCATATGTTCAGTTTTTATATAAACTGCCAGGACAGTCTCTGAAACCACAGTGATGATACATCTCTGTGTGTCACATATCCAATTTGTCACCAGCTTCTTCCAGTATCTGGCAGAGAGCAGGACCTAAATGAAACACAGTTGACTGGAGCTCAGATAAAATCTGATAGAGGTGACTTTGATCGGTCAAATGGTTGAAGAACTTTTTGGAGTCAGTATAGATGTAATCTGTTCAGCTACTTCCAAATCATTCCACAGTCTTCAAGTCTTGCTCATCTTTGCAGTTGTTGCAGTGGTCAGGAACAAAAGGGGTTTTTTGCCATTGCATGGCATTGCCTGGGGTGAAAGCAGTTGCAGATCTTGCCTCAGTCATCCATGCTTGCAGTCAGTTCTTTCTTCAGCTGTTGCAGTGGTCTGTGTGTGTAGGCTTTAATTCAAACTCACTAGGAACAGTTTAGCTGGAAAGACTCAGTTACCAGTCTTTACTGTCTATCCTCCTACCTCTCTTCATCTGTCACCTCTCCAACATGATGTTTTTATTTCAGTTTTTGTTAGTATATCAGACTGTATGCTGCATTCAGCTGCAGCAGCAGTAACCTCCAGAGTACGAAGGAATGGTCAGCAGGGTCTGACACCTGCTTCAGCTAATTCCTCCTATGCATCCCAAAGGTTAGTGGCAGAATTTCTCATCTTAATGTATAGTGGAATGAAATGGAAAGACCGCCTTGCTTTTGCATCCCCTTGTCTTTAATCAAATGCCTGTTAAATGGCTGTTGAAATTCAGAGTAACTGTCTACAAAAGTCTGTAGCTCAAATCATAATGATCTTGACATAAATAAGTGGCCTCCAGAATGCAGAAAGATATTGTTCTATAAGTTAAATACATATTTTTGAAACCTCTTCCGAAAATATATGTAAAGCCTGGAATTGCCACCTAAATACATTTTAATGACCTAGAAGGTCATTAGAAAGTATTTGGTTTTGTAGCTCAATGCATCAGACATGCAGATACCTATATTGAATGTATGGTTCAAATGGTGTTTCAGAAATCAAACGTTTCAGGCCTTGAATGAGCCTACAATACTGTATTTGGATTTTTAAAAAATGCCTACTGATAAGAGCACCTAGGTCATTGCTATCACCTGAGAAGTAACCAGCACTTTACCCTCCTTGATGAACCCTATAATAAACTGTTCATTTATTGAAAGTGGATTTTTTTTTTATTAAAATGCCTACCTGTTGTACTTGCAGCATAAATAATTTGTTTGAATCATCAGGTGAGTGCTGTTAAGTTCTAGTGAGAGAGGAAAATTGCAAAAACACAAATTAGGGTCCCTGTCCTTAAGTGTATTTCAGTTTGCATTTTGATAGCAGTTTAGAAATGTTATCGCCTGTTTTGTCACAGACATAATTCACATCTTTCTTCAGGCACTGTAAACAAGAGAAATGGTTTAATGGCTCCATAAAAGGCACTCTGTGCTGATAGCTGAGATTAGGTCCTTTAGTAATGGATTTTTGTGTGCTGGGGGAAGGGGAGGGCTTGGCAGAGGTAAATGTACTGGTAAAGAATCTTGGAGAGACTGATGTATCTGAAGTGCCTGCTGCGTTTCTCTGTGTATTGGGAAATAGATTTAAAAGTGTGTCAGTGCTGGCTTTATCAGTACAGGGACCTTTTCTTGATTTTGAAATTTTACCAAGTGCTACTTGGGTCACCTCAGTCAGGCTCGCATCTGGAGTTGTAATGGTATTAATTTAAATGTTTTTACATCTTCTGTCTTTTCATCTTGCTGTTAAGAAAATCAAACCCCTCTATTTAAATGCGTTCAAGAAATCTGTCTAAACTAACATTGCTTGTTAACAGTTTTGCCTCAGTAAATCATAAAAATGAGTTAGTTTATTTACTATATCAGGTTTAGAGGGTGATTTGAGGGCATAAATGCTCAGAAAAAAACGGTTCAGAAACCTACAGCAGAAATGTTTTGGGCGTGACTTACTGTGACTTGCTGGTTACTTTCTTTTCAGATACATAAAGTGCTTGAATTTGATACATGTAAATGTAGGATCGCTTACGAGACATCGGAGTTCAGTAGCACAAGTAAGGCTGCTGATGTCAGTTGATTTTATACCATATAATAAATGCTCTGGCCTTACAAGTGTTGCTAATTACACATCTTTGTTTCTTTGGTCAGTGGAGTTAAAATTGCCTGCTCTTAGCCAGTATCACTGAATTACCAATAGTATTTCGTGCCTTTTAAGAATATGCTTTAATTAATTAATTCTTCTTCAGAAAATAGAATCAGATTTTATTTTGTCTTATAGGAAGGAATCTGAAGTTTGAAAGTTATGACTTTGCTCAAAGCAGTAATGATTTGCAATTTCCTGTAAAATATTCCTTGTTTATTCTTTGTCTTGAACAATCATTTCTTGAATTGAAAAATATTTTTAACTATTGCTTTTATATTTGATGCAGTGCGTTTCTGGATCTTTCTCAAAAGAAATGATTCAGTTCTATCTGTTTCTCAGGCTACAAAATATACAAAACAATCCCCTCTGAAACAAAATGATTCCTGATTTAAATTCAGAGTTCTTAATAAAATTGTTCTTTGAATTTAAACTGTTTGTCATGAGCAAAATGTTTAGGATTAGGCTGTTGACAGATAGCAAAGGAGAACAGCACTTCAGAATGAGGGGTAGCAGTTTTCACCCTGTATTTTTGCATGTTCTGTGTGAGTTTACTTTGTGGGGACAATTATTATTGTTTTATATAAGATCTAGGTCTGTACAATAGCACTTTATACATAACATGCAAGCCATCTTAGCTTGCAGATACAGACACATTTATGCACAGAGAATATGCACACAGGAAAGTATTATACCTTAATCAATTTGCTACAGATGGTACAAGTCCTTCTGCTTGTCTTATATTTGCCTGTTGGCTTCACAGAAGCTCTCAGGGTTTGTGGATTGAGTTCATTCTGATACCAGTATGCCTGTCTTTCTCCAGTAGCTGAGGTGAGGTGTTGAAGCCATCCATCTAAGTACACATTGTAAGATTGTTTGCCTTTCAAGTTTGGAAGTAGTTATCTGTAAGTAATCACTCGGGATGAAATCTTGGCCCTTGGTCACTTCTTAATAAGATTGTTATTAAGGCAGAGTGCCCGTTACTTTAATAGGGTTGAGACTCTGTTCTGGGGTTAAGTAAAGTGAATTTGCTATCAGGGAAGAAAAAAGCAGTGAGGAGCTGGTTGTTTGAAATGTCATTTTGTTAATTTGTATGTGTTGGTAGCTTGGTATGCTGCACTAAAATTAGATTGTATAAATAAGCAACCTTGATCTCCTCAAAATAAAATGGATTGAAAACATAATATAAAATTGAGCTTAGCAAAATGGTGTATGTTTCAGATCTGTTTTAATAGGTGCACTATGAGTGTCACAATAAAATGAAGAGTGACGGGTGGAGGGTTTCAGTGATGACCCGAGAACTGTTTTGAATGTTTGAAATTTTAGTGTTGGAGTAAGTCTGTCATCTTCAGCCACACTTGAGATGTGGTTTGAAAGGTCAAGTAGTCTTCAAGAAAGCCCCCCCAAAATGCAGTATCTTTATCAGGCTTTTTTCCTTTCTACCTCTAAAAGTGTACACTGAAGGAGTTACAGATAAAGCTTAGCAGGGGACCGCCCGAGGAAGGCTTTAAATTTTAGAGCTTCATTATCTTTCTGGCCCTAGTTAAGATAAAGATCTAATATAAAATCACTTTGGACTGTAATGCTTTCCCTAAATGAAATGAAGGTGTTAACCTACTTGATTTGATACACTTTACCCTAGCTTATAAAGCTGGGAGGAAGGTGAGGTAAACTTTAATTAAAACTGCAGCACAGATGCCTCCTAGCACTGTGCCCTGTACCTTGCTAGGACTGTACAGTAAGCAAAATAAAATGTACCTCGCAGCCGAGGCAGCAGGCTGGAGCCGTGTTCAGTGAAAGTAATTTAATTAGTGTTGATCATGACTCCAGATGATGGTGATTTGATAAGGAATAATTTAGTACTTAACAGCCTTTTACATGCACCAACTCCATGTGGGAAGGTAAAGCAAATTGCACAAAATGAATGTGCTGCTTTCACTTGTGCCTGTGCCAGTGAGCTGGAAAACTGCCTGTTAGCAGACGTTCAGGCTCTCAGCGCTGTGATGAAATACCCAGCCAGTTCTCCACACAGGGCTGTGGTGTGGGAGTCTCTGTACTCCCGTTATTTAAAAATAAATAAGGGAAGTAATTTTTCATAACAGATTAACTCTGAGGAAGTAGCAAAGTTAAAATAAAAAAAAATAAAATTCAAAGATAGAGCAGCATGTGGCCTTTGTGCAAATACGTGATACTGGCTTTGAAAAAAGTCTTGTTGCAGTCGTGTTTTAATTGTCTGATTCAAGTCAAAGAGGTCGCCTGCCTTTGCATTGAAGCCACTGTCCTGGAGTTGTGGGGCCCATCTTATGCATTAAATGTGTGGCATGTGTTATCTGACCAAGACATGCAAAGAGAGTCAGCAGCAAAAAATTCACCAGCAAACATGAAATGAGCAACGAGATGTCAGCCTGCTTTGCAGTTATGGTGGAAAGTTGACTGGGTTGCATTGTTAAAATTTGAGAATATTTATCCAAGAAGTCTATATGGTCTTTTATTTTAGTGCAAATTCAGACCATTTTACTCAGAAAAAAGTTCTTTCCTTGTTGTGACGTTCACTGCTTGTCACCTCTGTCTCTTAAGTTCCTGTGCTATGCCACTTGCATTTATGTACCTATTTTCCTTTATAGTCTTCCCAGGTAATTGACTATTATCCATCAAATATAGTAGCTCAGTAGCAGTTGTAGAGACAATTCTTGGAAGTTTTGTGAAAATATGTGGCTAAATAACATAGTGCTATCTTGTGGATGTCTCAGCTGAAAGGCAATAGTAAAAGCTGGCATGTGATAGGATGTGAGAGGACCCATTTGTGAAAATGTTTCCTGAATGTTGCCCAACCGTGGGAAAACCCATGGTGAGAATCTGGAACCTAGATCTTACTCACAGATACGTATAAATCTGAGTTTGTTAGTTCTGATGCTGGCTTTTTAGACAGCATTTCATTTACCTTCCCTTCCCCATCGAACACAAGCGCATGTATGCAGGTGCATTAGTATCAGAAAATAGATAGTGTGTAACGAACTGTCTTCCCTAAGTTCAGATGCAAGGGAAGGGGCAAGATACTACTTGATGGTGTGTAATAATGTCCTGCTTTTGTGCTGAGCTTCCCTATTACGGACTGCTCACATGTATGTGGATTTCCATGGAGGTAAAAGTGTCTGTGCCAGAGTTGATGTTCAAACTATGGTGTTGTGATTATGGAATTGTGGTGATAAAATTGAAGCAGTTTTTGTGGCACTCTTTGAAGTGAACTACTATTGCATTTATAGCTAAAGCTACCTCACTAATATTCCTTAGAAACATTTGGTGCTTGGGAAGTATTTTGCCTCTAACAACATTTACAGTAGTTAAGCCAAATATAAGTGGGCTGTTATTTTCCTGCTAATGAGATGGGATCCTGGCCATCATTCTATTAAACAATGAAAGTGCTAATAGCCAATGCAAAGGATCTCTGGTGTCTTATTTTTCAACTGACACCTGAAGAAATACTTGAAATGTTTATTTCCTGTATTGTTTTTAGTATTACAGTGGTTTAATTAATCATGTGTTTAATTAGAAGTGTCTAGCTTACTTGAGAAAGCTCATTGTTAATATTGTACTTGGGTTTTAATTGCATTTTCTTTCACTTTACAGTGGCTTTCCATGGTCTCCCTGTGAAAATCAAGAAGGAACCCCATAGCCCATGTTCGGAACTTGGCTCCGCTTGCAGTCAAGAGCAACCATTCAAGTTCAGTTATGGGGAAAAGTGCCTGTACAATGTCAGGTAAAGCAATCAGGAGCATGTTTGCAGTGAGAACTGCTGAGTTAAATAAGGACTGACTAAAGAGTAATAAAACCATAGTAGTGATCTTACAAAAGTTACCTCTTCAGCAGATAACAGACTGATGAGATAATGCATTTAGCTGATGAACACTGATGGAGTTGTTTACAATTGTGTATCAAACACATAACTATTTTAAAGCAGCATTTTTCATCAGAATTCATGTTCTCCATTCCTTTTCCATGGGAGATGGTGAGAGTTTAAAAACACAGGGTACAAGCTTGCAGTAGAAGGAAGGAGGGTCTTGTTTTCTGCGAGTTGGGTTGAAAGTACTTTCAAAATGCATTACACACATTGGGAAAGAGAGAGATCTATGTAACAGGCCTGAGATTGACAGGTCTGAGCAATGCATTAGGTATCTGACAAGTTTTGCAGATGTTATCTGCATGTGTTTGTGGGTGATTACAGTTTAAAATAGTATTTCATTAGGCTTTGCATCTTTGCTACCTATTCAAAAGCAAGTTGTCTTTTCTTATAGGGATAGATAATAAAAGCTTTATTTATTTGTGGGTGGTGGAGGGGCTTGATACCACTGCATTCTTTATTGACTTTCTTTTGGTTTGCACTTACGTGTCACTCCTTCCTTTAGTGTCAGCAGTGAAGGATTTCTTATTGGCATTTCAGTCTATTTTAGAATCTTTCATCTAGCTTGTGAGTTTAGTCTCATTAATGTACTACCAAAACTGTTAGCACTTAAAGCATTTACGTTTAACATTTTTGGCTATAAAAGGAGAGAAAAAAAAAAGGCTGATCACAGAGGAGTAATTTTGATTTCAAAAATTAAAATGCATACATTGATAGATTTGATGGGTGCTAGGTTATGAGACATAAGCAAGTATGTGAGTTCATGCATAGTGTCTGCTTAAGATCTGCATTTTTCCTGTTTAGAAAGAGGGATGATCAAAGCATGCTCAAGCTTTTTCCTGATTCAGGACACCTTTGAAAATAGCATCTATATATTTTGTTTCTGGGGGGAGCGAGGGGTGGAGGGATTCTGTCAGGGGTGGCTGCTGTCATCCTAGTGTGGGTAGCTAAGCCAACATACCACTGTTATCCCTTCCCTCTAGCTCTGTTGTTTTACTCTCTCACTTTGTGGTTTGTGCAAGCTCTGAAAAAGCCTTGACAAGGCGCTGCTGGCTATTCGTGCTCTAGTCCAGGTGCTTCTACTTTTGTGTATTTTGTATAACTCTTGTTAGAATGTTAGTGTAAGACCGAATAGTTTAAAAATACATATCTGTGCCCCAGAGAAGAAAACACTACATTGAACCACTTTCCTCTAACATGTGCGCTCTTCTTAACATAAAAAGAGAATTCCTCCGCCCTAATCTGATAAATGAAAAGCTTATGTGACATTTGTTTGTTTTGTTTTTTCTCATTGCAGATGCTACTTTTTCTGTTTGTTTTTCCGTCAAAGAAAATAACCTGACCTTTTTTCCCTTTGCCTTACTGATAGTGCCTATGATCAGAAGCCACAAGTGGGAATGAGGCCCTCCAACCCACCAACGCCATCCAGCACTCCTGTGTCACCACTGCACCATGCCTCCCCAAACTCAGCTCAGACTCCTAAACCTGACCGGGTTTTCCCTACCCATCTCCCTCCATCCCAGTCCATTCAAGATAACAGCTTCTCTATGGACCACAGGTAAAACACAAAACACGTGAGAGTCCCGTACAGAACATGTTTCAATTGTGGATGCAAGTCGCTTATATAGGGTAGCACTGTCTTCATGCCCACATCTATTCCCTTTTGGT
The DNA here is from genome assembly GCA_024733675.1 of Psilopsiagon aymara. Classification (NCBI taxonomy): domain Eukaryota; kingdom Metazoa; phylum Chordata; class Aves; order Psittaciformes; family Psittacidae; genus Psilopsiagon; species Psilopsiagon aymara. The sequence continues at coordinate 53,518 of JANRGW010048132.1, forward strand.
TTGGGGGACCAAGGTGAAAAACCAGCAAGGTTCAGATTGTGTTTTTTGAAAGACTGGCACCTGCCTTAGTGCACTTAGTAGGAGTTCATATTGGCAGTAGCAGATTTTTTATGACCTGCTGCTTCTGTCTGGTGAGGGTGGTTACAGGGTGCTAGATAGTCTCATCTAGGTTTCCTTTCCCATGAAAGATTAGGCTGGTTGGTCTTTCAAGGTCCCTTCCAGCTTGGGCTATTCTATGATTCTGTGACTCACTTAAGGCTACTAAGCACTATGAGGTAACACAGTCAATAGCAGGCATGATCCTGGATATAAGTATCTGGCCTCTTGCTAAGCGATTCACCTATCTAAGAAAGAGATAAGTGTCCATGTTATGTTACTGCTTCAGATTATTCTCTGGAAGGGTGAATTATTTTTCCAGCCCCATTTGAAATGTAGTATTTCAGACAAACTAAGATGCCAACATAAACTGTGCTTAAATAACATTAGTCAGAGTAAAAGCCACAAGAGCTAGAGACTAGAATTAAAGTTTAAACTGTCCTTAAGTCACCCTGTTTTGTTTTGATGTGTTAGAAATCCCCAGGCAACTGACTGACTGTCTTAGCTCAGTTGTGCAACAGATACACTCAGTGGATTTCCCTGATTTTTGAGACCAAGCACTTGTTTGTGGAATTCTGTTAATCTCCACCTTTATCACATGAGCCTGCTTGTGTGTGCTATGTTGTGTGGTTGCTCTGAGCATGTAAAAATTTACCTATATATAAAGAGATACATATGTTCAGAAACTTGGCTTAGCTTTTGAGCATCAGCAAATTAAGAAGCACCTGAAATGATAACCACAGTTGTTGGTAGTGTGATTTGCAAGCTGCTGCTTTAGTAAGGGCTGTTATTTGTAGGGATTTGTGCCAATCACTTCTGAAGGGGGTTGCTAAGGTTTATGTTGCTGTTTTGTGCTATGCTAAGATAGCTTTAAATACCACCCAAAGTTTTCTACAAGCCATTGTGGCAGTGAAGAAACACTGGATTGTCCTCTTCAGCTGCAGTAGTCACCATCTTTCCCCCCTCTTCCTTCCTGCTGTGGACTGTGGTCTAAGCACGCAGGCCCCCAGTTGAAGCAAGGATGCAATTTTGATTACAGGATAGTGGACAAATGTGTATCTGTATGTACACCAAAGTCAAGTTGTCAGCAGACTGAAATCTCCAGATGCTAAATGGCTTCTGTGCAGAGAGTAGTAGTAAGATTTATCAGACGAAAAAGTCTTCTGTTTTGGAGCAATTTGTAAAGAGAGTACTGAAGGTATATGTCAGCCTTAATATGAGTATTTATAGAGATTTGCATGCATCCTAGTATATTTTTCTATACACATAACACTTGCTCTGCAGAAGCTTTGTAAGCTCTTTACATGATCCCTCTCACCCCCATGTTTGATATTCGTGTTTCTTAGGGCATTTTGCAGTAATGTTTCCCCTCTGTAAAAGAACATCATGTATTCAGGTCAAAATAGGTGACTCAGGCCAAAAAAAATAATTAATTTTTCTCCTTTTTTAATGAAAGGTGCAATTATAAGACATTTTCCCTCTTTTTCTTATTTATTTTGAATCTTCTCACTTCCAGGTTGAAGCAAATGTGTGCTTCATATTTTTTGTGAAATTCAAATCTTCATGATTTATAAGGTGATATGCTACTACAATGAGTGTATTCAGAAAATGTCATTGAAACAAATGACCTACCTATGTGAGATCATACATAAATCTGTAACTCAGGGCATATTTCTTTAGCGTATGCATTGGTGGCAGAAGATAGCATTAGCATCTAGAACATACAGCCCATACATCTTCATACAGGGCATGAATATATGAACGATAAGTGGTCCTAACAAGTACCAACAGGAATCAAATCCACTTGTATAAACAAATGGCTTGATTCCATACAAAGCTTCCAGTACAACAAGTATTATTAACTTCCTTTGAGGCTTTGTGAGTGAGCCTGTTTCTTATTTTAACTTCAAGTTGCAATTTTCTGATTCACTCCTTGACAGTTCTTAATGATAATTTCTGCTTCTTTTTTTGGCTAATGAAAAAAGGAAAAGAGGGAAATGAATGCAGTGCCAGTCAGCTTAACTGTTTCATAATACATTTGAGTTTCTGAGTTTATTTTCTGCAGGTGTAGGTGGAATTGCAAAACCCAATGCCTACAGTGCAGTACTCTTTCTACTGCAAAATATTACATTGCAGCAGCATTAAAAAAAAAAAAAAAAATACATTGTCTCCACTACCACATTGTAATAATTTCTGTAGCTCCCACGGTATTTGTAATTAAGCAATGATAGTAATTATTTGTCAGATAAAGTTCAGAGCAGTATTATGACAGATGTTAGTAGAGTTTAAATTGTTTCATAAACACATACTACATATGTGGTATGAGTTGGTAGTCAAGGATTGTATTGCCTGTGCAGTCAAACCCCTGCATTCTTCTTCACTCACCCAGTTTTCTCCAAGAGAATGTCTGCTTTTGCTTGGGTGAACCAAACTTTTTTCAGATCCAGAGTACAGGATGCTGAAGAATGATCAGTTCACTTGCAGAGAAAGGCACAGGGTTGAGGTGTTTGTTGGTTTGGGGTTCTTTGTTTGTTTTAAAGTATGTCTTGTCCATGATGAGTAGTAACAGGACTAGTAGGCAATTTTCTGCAAGAAAGTTGCAACTGCTGTGATTTAGTGCAGACAAAGTATTACTGCAGTGGTTACCATTACTGTGGTAATCTGCAGGAGGTGACATGAGGTCTTTGCGCTGTTGATCAGAGCATGGTGGAAAAGTAGCATCCTTGCATTCTTCTCTATGCTTCGGAACCTGCAGCTTTCCAAGTAATTACATTCAGGCCTTTTAGTTCAGGTAGGTATGTCTTATGGAAGAAAAAAGAAGTATAATTTCTTGAGTAGTGTTGCATGTAAATGAAATTAATTTAAAAGTGAATTCTCAGATTTTTTGTCTACTGAAGAACATTTGGGAGTAGTGAGTGGCAGCATGGCTTGTATGGATGACTTTTTTCATTTAGAAATGACCAAGGGAACAAATTAAGGCGGGAGGGAAACTGTTAGGCTTGTTTCTCTTAGCAAAAGTTTACAGCCTGTCCTTTTTGTTGTGTGCTTATATTCCTTTTCCATTAGAGCTGGAATGTAGTGCCAGTGTTGCAGGTAGATCTCCCACAGCACTATCCCTGAGAGGACAGAACTGTGGACTTTCACCTGGAATGATTTCAGGTGTTATGACAGACAGTGCTCTTTATTCAGAATGTTTGTTGTGGTCAGGATGGTTTCTGTATAACAGTAAGAATGCTAATAGTAAGTTAGAGCACAAGCAATATGTTGCTGATGCTTGTGAGAGAACAAAAACTCTGCCCAAGCGTCCTCTGTCTTACTGTAGTACAATGTCAGTCTTTCTGCTGATTTGAATTGTTGCATTACCTGTTTGCCTTTTCTGTTGAGAGAAGATACTGAAAGCCAAACAGATGGTGGTGGGGACAGGTCTTGGAGCTGGTATTAATAGGTGGGCTTTTTTGTTTCTTTGCTTGTTGCTAAATGATCCTGATGGGAACACTTGGCATGTTCATAAGCAAAATGTTTGCTACTGAGAAAGTGATACAAGTACTAACCATGACCTCTGGTGATCTTTGGGAAATGGAATGTTGCTCAAGCCCTTTACATGACCTCTCCTCTAACTTGTGTCCTAGATTTCGCCGCCAGCTCTCTGAGCCTTGCAATTCTTTCCCACCTTTGCCTACAATGCCAAGGGAAGGACGTCCAATATATCAGCGTCAGATGTCTGAGCCAAACATCCCCTTCCCGCCTCAAGGTTTTAAGCAGGAGTACCATGATCCAGTTTATGAACACAACGCTATGGTTGGCAGTGCAGCCAGTCAAAATTTTCCCCCTCCTCTGATGATTAAACAGGAACCTAGAGATTTTGCATATGATTCAGGTAGGTGAGACTCTCCTTTAGCCCTGCATAATAAAGTAATATATGAATCTAAGCCAGTGCTGTTGGTTGTTTGATCATACAAATCAAAACTTGCTTTTTTGGCTTCTATGTCTTCCAGAGTAAATTATGTCTGAGATAGTTTAACACAACAGTAAGATTGCCACATAGTACAGTGTGACTCGTGCTGCCATTGCTTGCTCTGTAAAGGATTTCATTTTCCAGAACTCTCTGTCCAGAAAGTGCGCAGGTTAAGAAAACCAGAGAAGAAAGAATCATAAGTACAAAACTGAGCTTTGCTTAAGAGGGGCTTGGTCTGTACTCTCTCATCTGTGACCTCTGAATTTGTGTGCTCCATTTTTACGAGCTCTTTCATTTGTCTGCCAGAAATAGAGGACTCTTTCTCTTCTTGCTTGCACTACTTTAAATCAGGAGTAACTCCGCTGAAGTGGAGTTTATACAGCTATAAAACCAACGAGGGAGAAGAATCAGCCAAATTGGTGTCAGCTTCTCAGTTTGTGCATACCGCTGTGTTTTGTGGATGTACATAATCTGTGATGCCAGGTTGCTGATGTAGAGAATGCGCTGTTGCTATTAATAATGTTTATTATGATTGTGGCAACTGGAAGAGAGCCTTATTGCTCTATGGACAGTATAAAGCAGAGGAGGCAGTGGCAGAGCCTGCTCTCTATCGCTTCTGGTCAAAACAGAAAAGATAAGTAATAGAAAGGATAAAAACATAAATCAAGGGAATAACATTGTAAATCTTCGCCATAATTTAAACATAATATTGATATTATACTTGGGAAAAGAGAGAGAGAATTAGGGAAGACAGAAAGAAATTTAGTAACGAGTACCAATGAACAAGAAGAAAACTGGAATGGTGGTATGGAGAAAAGCTGAGATTATAACAGCATGGAGTGGTCTAGGTGAGGTAAACCACTGATCAGTATGGAGCAAAGAAAATGCAGTCAAAACATGTTTTTCAGTTTTGGTGTAAGTGATGTCTGCAGCATCTGTTCAGTCTTTACCTCTGTCCTGCTCTGTGTAAGTTATACTGTTGAAAGGGAGAGATTTCTGTGAGTTCTTAGTGTCCTTCTGGAGGAGGATCCCTTGCTTTTGTACACTTGTATGCTGAGTTGGCAGGGAGAAGGGGTGGTACTGTTTGACATCAGTCTGACTCTTCTGGGCTCTGCAGTACCTGCAGTGGTTCTCTGCTGGTTCAGTCTCTGCCTAGGTGTTTTTGCCATTAGTTTGCCGACAGCTACATGGTAGCTGAGTTGAGGTCTCCCTTGAAAGTTTAGCCTGTGACAGACTTATCTTGCAATATGATAAAACTAGAACTGGATTTTATTGTCTTTTCTGTAGCTAACCTAGCATTTTCTGTTTAGTGGGCTGTTTTGTGGTATTGGTAATGTAAAGTGCTGATTTTAGAGCGGATTTCTATGTTAGAACAGGGAAATTTGGAAAGTAGAGCTTCTTTCTCCTTTCTTATTCTTGATAAGCAAAGAACCAATCCTTAGGTAATTTGAGTTAGGCCAATACAGGGAGGGGACTGGGGTGAGATGTTTCTGGAAGCTGAAATATAAGACAAGATGAAAATGAGTTCATATTATAAGGATCATATCTAGACCTCCACCTGTTTATTGATCAAGGTTCTGAGATACATGTCTTTGGCAGTTGTGTGTCTTTAGTCTTACAGAACAGCATGGGAGAGACTGTCTGCCTAGACAATAGATAATAAATGGGGGACTGCAGCTTCAGTCACTGCCAGTCCCTTGCAACTTTCAGAAACACTGTTACTTTTCCTGCTAAATTGAAGGGTGAAAAAAAGGCCCTTTTGTAAGCATGCTTTGTATTTGGCTAGGAAGTGGGATCTCCTTGTTGCATACTATTTCTTTAAGACTGGGTTGGCTGCTAACATTCATCTTTCTTTGGAATATTTTTTAATGGAAAAATAGCAGGAAATTTTATTGTAAAAGGAAGGTATGCAAACTTGTATTCAATCTTTTCACATCTTTCTTTTTCCTTTTTTTATGTGCCAGCAAGATCAACATTCCACTTTATAGTAATGATGTTCAAGCAAAATGGTTGTTTCTTTTGTAGATGAATAATTAGTTTTTAAAAATGTAATAGCTGTGTAACCAGTGGTCATGAAAAATTAATCTGTTAGGATCAGGAAGTACTTTTATTGGTCTCAGAATATCTGCATTTAAGTTGACACATCTGTACACTCCATAAATTGCAGTCAACAACTGTGGTCTGTTGATATTTTGTCTTGTTACCATCTGTTCTCTAGAAACCATCATTTTCCATCCTTGCTAAGAGTACGTTAAATAACCCCTTAGGAAACATAATGTATTTGTCACTGAATCATTGATTTCATTTTTCACCTATGGATGTTCAGGGAAGAAGGAATGCCAGAGTGAAAAGTCTTTTTTTGCATGTTGTTTTATTGCAGCTCAACTAAGAATGTAGAAACATATTTAAAAAGTTCATTGTAGTACACCAAGATGTTCCTTTTGGGATGTTTCTGGAAGAGCCTCATAAAAGTTCATTGCTTTTGTGCACTATACTTTTATACTTTGTGGGAAGCTGGTGAATGAAAAGCATTATTATGGGATGATTATAACTCTATTAAAACATGACATTAATTATGACATGGGAAATGGCAGATCAATTAGTTGTAATTGTAATTGCAGGTATGCAATTTCTATTGCAGAATGTTTGAGATAAAGGAAAAAGAAAAATGTCAACAGAGTAGAAGCTCCTCCTTCTACATCCACACTTCCAGAAGTCACAGTGCATCATACATGTTCAGTCAGACTTTGTTTTTTGCCATGGACTTTTTTTTTTTTTTCCCCAAGGCTGCCAGTTGGATGTATTTAGTACTTGATGCTATATCTAGCAACTTTAAGCACCAAGATGCAGCCAGAAACATGGAGTGCTTTGAGATTTTGCATCATTAATGAGTATACTCCAGAAGGCTTCCCAAGATCTTTGTTTAGAAGGGCTAATAGTGGGCATTCTTGTACAGTTAGCACTTCTAGAATTCAGTTCATGTAATCAGGTACTTAAAAGGCCAAACTTGAGATACCTTATCTATTCTGGGCTTTATTTTTACACAGGTTCTTTTCAGGCTTGATCTTCCCTACTTAATGTAGTGAATTTGAGATAGACTAAGGTAGGACTCTAGCTATTCGTGTATCAATTAATATTAAAGATCTAGTTTTAAAATGACAAATTATTAAGTTTATATCATATTTTATTTTAACCAACTGAAATAGTTATTTTGGTTGGAAAGTTCTTTAGTGAGCATGTCTTTGGGAACTTCAGAATTTGTCAGACAGTGGTGTTAGAGGTAAGCAGAGGAGGAATTGTTGCTTGCATATACTTATTACTGGTTACCAGAAATCTATCTGTTGAAATCTAGATTTCAACAGATAATGCCTCTAACCTGTTCAGTCATTCATGAGCAGAATAAAGGCATTAGCAAGGCTATTCTCAGTTGTATTTCAGGGTAGCTCACGATTAATATGCTTGAATGGACCTCAGAAAATTTGAATTCTGTCTGTATCACTTCCAAAGTTAACTTCCAAAATACTAGTTGCATCACTTAAAGAATTAACTATCCAAACAGAATTATTAGTGTCTTGCCTTCTGAGTTGTTCATCCCTTAAATTCCTGAGGCTTCACAAGCAATAAATACTTTGCGTTGGCATGTGAGAATGGATGGGGAACTGCCCCTCTGTTAAAAGAGATGAGCGGAGGCAGAAAGATACATCAGAGATATATATACCTGTTTATTTTGGGTATCCAGTTAGGACTGGATAATTTCTGAAGAACATTATGTATTTACATATGTTCAAACCTCAGCTCCTAGGGACTTCGTTTGAAGATTAGGGTCCCTGTGTAAACACTGCAAAAGTAAGAATACGCAATAGGAAAAATTGGCAGAAGCATCGTGACTGCTTTGGAAAACATTGTTGGAGATGGAATGGGCTTTGTTGGGGCCTAAAATTGACCATTCAGCTGTATTAATCTTGAGGTCATCTTTTCCTTTCTTCATGTGTTCAGCCTCATTAAGTACACAGCTTCCAGCTTCTGTAACAAATGAAGCAGGTGCTCCACCTGCAAAGCTGTTTACAGCATGGCGCTCTCTCCCCCAAACAGTTCTGACCTGTGCACTCAAGAGACAAGAATGCCAAAGCAAAAGGCTGTATCATAATTCATTTGCAACAAAGAGGTTATATGAAAGTTGCACATGAAATTGTAATAATGACACTTCTTAACCCTTCCTGAGTTTGCTTTTACAGGTATAGGATGTTGTTAGCATTCTGCCATCCAATTGTTATAAATATTTGTTTACCTAATGACTGGGAACAGAATAAAAAACAAGACTCCTTTCAAATTCCTAATGTGGTGTTTTTTGAAAAGAAAATCAATGAGAGTTAATGTGGAAAAAGATCCATAGTAGTACATTCTTCCCTAGAGATCAGCTCACATGCCCTTAAATTTATGAAGTTTCAGAACAGTGTGAGAGAATGTTGAAATTAAAATTTCAACAAAGTACTTCTTGGAAGTACTTTTATTTGCAGATTGCCTTTCTTTTTTTCCTTTTTTAAAACTTTTATTTGCAGATTGCCTTTCTTTTTTTCCTTTTTTTAAACAACAATTTGATATTCCATTATACTTCTTGGAAGCAAGGTTTACACATTTGAAGGTAGTACTATGAAGGAAAAAAAAGAAATCTTATCTATCAGAATCAGTGCAGGATTGATTTTTCTAGGATATTCTCTAGTGGATTGACCAGTGAAACCAGACACAACTCATGGTGCTTCTAATACTGTCTTTAATTATTACAGTGCTTTGAAAATATGCTAAGTATTATTTCTACAATTATTCCCTGAAGATTATTCACAGACTAATAGACTTCACAGTTAAGAAATATTTCTTGATTGTAAGCCTAAATTTTCCCTTTGATCAGTCCCATTCCCTTGCTCATAGCTACAGTTCTTTGGCTCATCATAAACAATTCCTTGGTGTTAATGTACCACCTCTGAATCTCTGTAGACAGTTTGCATGTATACTATTTGTCTGTGTGACTTGTTGAGATCTTGCTTCCTAAATCTTCCAGCTGTTCAAACTTTTACTCAAATTCTCTCTAGGTTTTCCTTTTTTTTTTTGTTGGGTTTTTTGTTGTTGTTGTTTTGTTTTGTTTTTGTTGTCAGTCTGCAGATATTTGCATTATTTTTGAGCATAGTTTTATAAAACCCTCTGTGAAACGGAACCAACTATCCTTTTGCTGGATATGGTGCTTCAGTCTGCACATATCGAAACTGCATCTCCTCATGGCCCTAAAGAAGTTCTTTTACACAGTAGTACAGTTGTTCTCAATTAAAATCCGGCTGCATAAAGGCAGAAGGGGAGAGGAAATAGAGGTTTGCTCTGGTGTTTGTGTAGGTTTAAGAAGTCCCTCCTTGGTTTTGGTTTTGCACTTTTCCCAAGTCTCACTTTTGTGGTTTAAAATACTTCACCCTCTTGTTTCAAGAGCTTGTCTTTGCTGTGTTCTATTAGTGAATGAGCATGGATTCTATTCAGGAGTTAAGCTGCAATGCACTTTATACTTGCTCTTAAAACACAAATCTGCTGTTCATGATATGACAGTAGAAAATAAGAGCATCTGACAGGGAAACTTGGGAAACCTGGGCTTCAGAGGGTTGCTGTGAAAGACAGAAGTTTAACTTTTCACTTCCTTCCATCAGCTGGTTTCCTGTATTTGCTAATTCTGTCTGAAAGAAATCTGTCATTACAATAGAATTAATTTTGTAATACTGTCTTAACAAACAAAGGAAAACATGAATACCAAGTTAATGTGAACATACAGGCAGAAGACCATGCATCTGTGTTGCCTTTCAAAGCAGACAGTACAATCTGAAAAATTGTCCTGCAGGCCCTGTTTTTCAAAGAAATGGATAAATATCCTCTAAATCTACAGTTACAGTAAGTGGCACTGGCTAATGATTTGATTTGAGGATTGAGAGCACAGTCTGGATTTACTCTTTGTGCATTAACGCAGGTCAAATGGACACAGGCTGCATTTTAAATCAGTAATGGAAGGCTGAAGCCTGCCTTAAACCAGTCAGATCAGCCTTACCCAAGACCGATTGATCCCGGGAGACTGAGCTCTGTGAGCCTAGCTTTTATATGAATGGGCTCTGTGCAGCCTGAAGTTTCATTCATAAAATGGATGCTGAAGGCAAAAAAAAAAAAAAAGAAGGAAACACAACCAGCCCACACACACCAAACCCTGGAATGTCCATTTATGCGGAGCTGAAGGGTGTAGTGTTCCCTCAGCTGCTGCTGTTGCCAGTTGCCTTAAAGTAATGATTAATGCTCCTTGGCCCTGCCTGCCTGAAACCCGACACCATTTATGGCCTTGGTGTGTTTCTAATGTATAGTGAATGAGAAGGCTACATTCTCAAATCAGAAACATAAACAGGAACTGGTTGGTCTGAATTCCATTCAAATATGTCACTTCAGCCGTGCAGTGTTTGTCCAACTTCGATTTTACAGGCAGGGGATGGGACGGGGAAGAAAAAGCAACACAGACATTTTTGCAGTAGGATTACCAACAAAAGGAGCGAGGAAGAGAGAAAATACTGCCGTCTTTTGTTGAATTCAAAGGGAAGCGATGTTTAAAATGCAATTTACAGTTACTGAGGTTAATAAAAGCAAATGCATGATTTTAAAGTATGCTCAAAAGATCAGTTCCATGTGGAATATCGATTCGGAGCTGAATGTATGAGCCTTTGTTTTGCTGTTCTGCTGCATAGAAAGTTACACATTGCCTAGACAGGCTGTTGACATCTGGTCTCAGATAATGCATTAGATGTTGTCATAGATCTAAAAACCAAAGTTGTGGAAAGGAAGCTGTTTGCTTAAGGTTTTGGTTTGTTTTTGTTTTGTTTTTTTTTTTTTTTTCCTGTATGCGTGTAATAATTCCACTTAGACACGAGCTGGTGGGGCCAAATGTAGTTCTCCGGTAGGTTTATTGTCAAGTGAGATGTAGGAAATTAAACTAAACAAATCTTACCTATCTACGGGGTTTTTTTGTGTATATCTATGAGTGCACATTCTCACAGATTATTTTTCTTTTCCCCTAATTGCTGGTATGAAGACTGGTAACAGACAAAATGATGAACAAAACTTTCCATTCTGAATGTTTAAATGGCATAACGAATTGGGAATATAATACTTATATTTTAGATTGATTTTTAGAGATGATAGTGACTATTTTCACCCCTGTAACTTCAGTGTACTTGCAGTTTTCATCCTGAACCAGCTAATGAAAATTTAATGCTGACTTTCATATTGCTGGGGTTTTACTGATTTGGAGATCTCTGTCGTAATTACATACTTCTGAGGGGATTGTGCTTTTAAAGGTGGTTGAACTAAAACCTGAGCCACCAGCATTTGAGTTGTGAAATATGCTCCAGCAGTCGCAATACAGGGAAATGCTGATTAGCTCTAGTACTTCCATCTGCATGTCTATCTGAATAGAGACATACAAGTTTTAATCTGAATGTGTTCTTCAGGTTTACAAGATCATAAGTTTCATGATCAAAAAGAAGCATTTGGTACTTCTCCCTGCAAATCACAGGTCATGCATTTTTCTTTGGGATGCCTGGTGCTACCTTAGCTGCTTGTTGCAGTCTGGTTTGAAGAATTGCCTTTCTTGCATAAAAGCTTTATCTGTTTTTCAGTTATTTCAGTATTGTTATTCACCCTTTAGCTGGTCAGAGCTTCTTGGTGGTGGTAAACAGCTGCTTTCCACCAGGAGGCAAAATGCATTTGAGCAGTGGATGAAGTACTTCTTTGTAAACAGTTTGTTAGTGTTCTTGGAAATCCACAAACAGAGAAGTTACTTGCAGTGTGACTGTGATGTTTTAAATTTTGAGACCAAAAGTATGTCGTTTTCTAGCTTGAACATCTTACTTTAAAAAGGACACATTTGGCTCTGCTCTTGGTAAAAATCTCTCCCACTGTACCAACCACTTCTCTATGTTCCAGAGGAATTCTTGTATTGCTCAGGTAAGCACAAAGCTCTGCAAGGCACCGAGGGGAGGACTGGCATACTCACAGTGTGTGGCACAGAATCAAGCTGACTTGTGTGAGTGGCACATGGGAGCTAGGTGAGTCTAAGCTATCTGAGGGTCTTGGGCATGCCCTTCTGTGCCTCGTAGTACAAAAGGAAAGAATCTGCATGTATTGTATTCTCTATTTGTTGCCTGTAGGAAGACAAGTGGCACAACATGTTTAAGCCTGTTTATATAGATGGACAAACTCTGCAGTTTTAGTGTCATCACTTGTTTTATACCTGTAGGGAAGTAGGCAAATTTTCACATGAGTTGAGGTGTTTGATGAATTTGGGTGACTTGTTAGCAGGCTCACTGCGTAAGGTGGTGACTCACTAGTGCACTGTTGCATTCACCTGAGCTGCCACGTAGATAGCAAGGCTAGGCAGGTAGCTTGACTTCTTCACCCACCTTGTTTCACATCATGCACACCTTCTAAGCCTTGGTCTCCCAGTCCCTCTCTCTGCACGTGCATATGTAATGCAATACCTTGGGCCTCCAAATCTACAGATGATGTTGATAACGTGAACTAAAAAGTAATTCAGAGGTAGAGTGTAACGTAACAACATGTCCTTCAGCTAGGAATGCTATGTAAGGTTAGAAACTGGTTCAGATTACCAGTTCCTGCTTTATTCTGTTCATTCAGAAGATAGTCACTTCATCTCACTGCCTTCAGAAGCTTCGTCTTCCCTGTGTATTGCCTGGCTAGCGATGTGAACTGAAATTCTGCTTGTCTCTGCAGGGTGTGATTGTGGGTCTGAAATTTGGTCCTTATCTCTGAAACACAACTGGAAAAGAAGATTTAAAGATTCCTTACCCACCTTGAGTTATACAGGGCTAAGACAACCTAACCCTTTAAATTCTGATAGGACAATATGAAATACTTCCTTACCAAGGGACCACTCAAGGGTCTCATTCAATAATGAAACCTAGAACCTGTGCCTGATAAATTCAGTAGCAGATTTTTCTTGTCCTTAGGAAATCTGTTTGGACTTTTTTTGCTTGGGTGTATTTTCATTGAGGCACAGCAGAGCTTACTTCCAGTATTTTTCTCTGTGACAGTCCCAGATGAGAAGGCATTTCTTCAGTGTCTAGATTACACATAATTTTAAAACAGCACCTACTGGGAAAAGATGTTTTCAAACCAATATGATATAAGGACATATTAATTGTTTTAAGATGACTGCTGTGTTGTTGTTAGCAAGAGAAGCAATGAAGAATGACCTCTTAGTATTTCAAATTAATAAAGAAAGATAAATAATTTTTTATGTGTCCATGTTTTTAGTTAGGGTTGGGTTTTGTTTCTTTTCTTAAAGGGACTCTGCTGTTCTTGAGATAATGTAACTTTAAAATGTGAATTACTTCATTAAAATCCTGAAGTAGGCTTCTTTTGTGTCCTTAATCCAGGCACATGTTTTTTCAAAGACTAAAATTGCAAAAAGGTGGTAGAATCAGTCACCTCAAACACTTGAATCCTGCCCTGGATGTATTTTACACCTACTTCTACCTCATTTGTTTCTTAAAACAATGCTTTAAGGAGAAGAAAACATATAATTGCTCTGTAATTTCTGCACTAAAATGTTTTCTTTTGAAGTAGCTCCGCTTAGCTTGTAAAAATACTTCTGGGTCTTAGTCAAGCATTTAGTACAATTTAAAACTGCAATGCTAAATTTCATTGGTTGGACTTTTTATTAGATAAGGTAGAAATGAAAGCAGCAGGCAATTTAATTAGCAGTAATTTTTCTGGGCAAGTCATTACTTTGATGAACTTCAGAGCAATGTTTATGGCTCCTAATTAACCATGTTAGTCATTTGATTGAATAATCACTTTGGAAATGTTTCTACAATTTGATTAGAGTCTGACCCACTCTGATAGTCATAAATTAACTGATAGCACTTTAGGATAACAAGGCTGTAGTTACTTTACGAGAAATAAACTCTTCCTTGCTGTATTTTTCAGTCCTCTGTGGACTGTTTAAGCACAAGCTAACCAGAAGATTAAGTAATGTTGGTACAAACAATGCTTGCCTTAAAAAGACTCCAGATGTTAATTATAATTGACTTAGGAGCATGGGAGATGAAACCCCAAATTGGCTAAGAACATAACTTCATGAATGTGTGCATAATTCTTTATTCCGGGTACTTTGCTGTATCACTTTGCAAGAGTGGAGTTCATGAGTCAAAAAGGGTTTTGCTGCCAATACTAGTGATTTTTTTACCGAAAATAGAAAATAGCATCTGTTTCAATTCTACAACTTCCTCCTTTTTTACGTAGATTTTTCCATTCTCCTTAACATTCAATCTACTTGTTAACATGAGTGATTCCTTGCAGGTGAACCGCTACTTAATAGCCTTGACTTCTAGTCTACAGAGCTATACTTGACTAGCATGATCACTGAATCACTTATTCCTGTGATTGCTCAGAATAGCTGCCTGAGATGTTAGAGACTCTCTGGGCCTGAGGAGGCTGGCACTGGGTGTTTCATCGAGAGAGGAGGCAGTGAAGAGTTCAGCGCAGATGTGGAAGAGAGGCCCTGGACTGTTAGAGGAAACTTATTATTACTGCCCTGTGTTTCACTTGTTTTGTGAAGTCAGTGTAAAACCTCATTTTCTTATCCTGCCAGATCTTTGATACTCATCACTAGTCAGTGAACAGTGAAATTTGGAATCACAGTCTGAAAGAGTCTGTAGGCGGTGTTGGAAAAATAGTGTCTGCTCTCTCGACCTCTGTTTGCATCTCTTTAAGAGTTACAAGTTACTGGGAACAGATTGCATAGCTTAGGGTAGGAGTTTATCACAAGATCAAATAGACTTTGTTAAGCAGGACTTTTGATATCCAAGAAGTGGTTTAAACGTAGGCTAGAAAGGCAAACATTCATGGTGTATTTCTGTTTGCAAGTCCCAGTGCACAGGATGTGGCTACTTGGGTACAGTGCAAGACATGGGTTAAAAATGGAAAGACATTTAAAGTACGCAATTTTCATTAGTTCTGTTTGTTTTTTCTTATTATTCTTGCAGATTTGAGTAAAGGTGTGGAATGGCAAATAAATGTCTGTGTTACTTAGAATGTACACAGTAATTTTTTGGGGTGTGTCTGTCTTTTTTTTTGTCTAAGGGTGTACAAGTGGAGGGTAAAATAGATGCATCTGAATTCCTAGATTAAATGCTTAGCAATAGCAGAAAATTTCATTAACCCTTTAAATTCTTAAACAGACTCTAAAAAACAATATCCTACTCAAAAGTCCCTCTGACATTCCTTGCGTTAATGTAAAGTTCAAGTCTCCAGTGACTGGCAGCCTTTTCTGTGTAATTGATTAAAGATATTAGGTCACATTAGTTACACAGAAACACAAGTACAGGATTTAAAACATTAGTAGTCTTCTGTGGATTTTTTGGTCTGTGAATGGTCTAAAATGTAATTGCCATGGGAGTCAGCTTTTAGCAACGTTGATTACAGTAAAGGTTTGAGTTCAAGTGCCAATGTTAGATGGGATCTGTGATCCTCACATTATGATTTCCTCCTCTGCCATGCCTTGTGCGTGCTCCTCTGAAATGCTAACTGTGTGTTGACAGGTTTCCCCTTGTTGTAACTTGCATCCTTTTTGTTGCTCTTCTGCCTGCAGCCTGTCTCATTGATAACCTGCACACTTTTAATTACAGACAGTCTTTTGATTAGTATTGTCATCTTCTTTCAGAAGTGCCTAGCTGCCATTCCATTTACATGAGGCAAGAAGGCTTCCTGGCTCACCCAAACAGAACAGAAGTTAAGTTTTCTATTATGTATTGCTAATGTATGAGAGTAATGTAAAAAATTAAAAAGTCTGGAGGGATTTGGGGTTCACTGGTTTAATTCTGCTTCTGGGAAGACTTGCATCATCTTTCTTTCCCTTCCCAGTTTTGAGTTTCTGGTGCACTGATGTTTTTTTGTTGCCTCTTTTAGTGCCACAGGTTGATCAGGGTAGAAGCAATTTTTTTTTAATGAATTTACTCATTCTGCTTTTCAAGGCTTCTAGCAGTTGAAAGGAACAGACACTTAAAAATTTGTCAGTTTCGCCCATTCTGATCAAGTGGTATTTTCCAGGTTGGTGGTGTGACAGGCTCAGTTAACTGTTAAGTAATCCATTTTATACTTCAAATTCAGTGATGGTTTTTGGCTTTTCCTTCTGTTATGATTTTTGCAGTGTTTTGGTGCTGCTTAGGCCCAAATTGTAGAGCCATGTGATACATATCAAAACTCTCAGTGACTTCAGTAGGGCAGAGCTGAGATCATTGTCAGAATTAATGATTATGAGTTAAAAGCGCTTTATATGTATTAAAAATCAGAAGGCCAATTAAAAATAACGACTGACAGAGAGGTGGTACCCTCCACTCCCCTGCTTTGGTGTATCTTTCTTGCCAATATAGGATATTTGTTTGTTTGTTTAAGGTTTGTTTGTTTTTCTTCCACATAGCAGATTTCACAAACATGAGGGGAATTGGTTTTCAGATTGATGAGAATTCAGGCAGATGTATGAATCAGAGTTCTCTAGTAAGACTTCATTCACAACTGGAAAGATAACAGATCTGGCTAAAAGCCCAACTGCTTCTGGGGTGGAATAAAGGCAGAAATAAAAATACAGAGTAGTGTTTAACAAGGAGGGTGAAACAGGGGATGGAAATTTATAACAGTCTTGGTGTATGAAATTACATGAAGTATTGAAGTTTGATAAGGGAGGTGAAAGACATCAGGGAAAAGTCCACAAACTGCAGGTCTAAGGTCAACAGATTTGAGTTTTAATCACAGCACAGATTGTTTTTCCCCTATCTTAGCCATGTTTTGCACTCGTAGGTAGTTGTTGGTGGTAAAAATGTTATGAATGACGTAGAAAAAGCAGTAATGTTTGATAAATATTTGGGTTTTGTCTTTGGAGATCAGTCAACATGATTTTATGGGATAAAGGTCATGTCAGATCTGATTCTACTCTTTACTGAGATTAGACATTTGATTGATAAAGATGCTTGTATCGTGTACTTAGACTTTTTATGGCATTCAATTTGCCACTGCATTACATTCTGATTAAGAAGTTAGCACAAAACAGTATCAATAAAGTACACATTAAATACATTAAGACCTGGCCGAGTGACAGATCTAAAAGTTGCTGTCACTGGGCAATCATGTCTGAATGGATTGTTTCTATTATAGTTCTGTAGGAATTGATATCAGGAGTGTTGCTATTCAACATTTTCAGTAAAGATAGGGAACAAAGTTAATAGATAACTTTATGGCACAGAGAGGATAGGCAGAGTGGTAAATAACGGGCAGGACTGGGCAGTCACACAAAGCAGTTTGAATTGTTTGGTAATCTGGGCACATTAAACAAAAGGTTTTTTTAATATGCTTGAATGTAGACCAGGCCTATGGATCCAGGAAACAGTATACTGGAAAAATGATTTTGAGATGGGCCTCCTCCTCCTAGGCTTCACAGTGGGAAACCAGCCCAACCAAACATTGCAACCGTATGGCAGAAAAGCCTTCTGTAATATTTGCACAGCCAAAAGCAGGGTCATAGGGTGGCAGAAGAGGAGGAGATGTTTTGTCTTGCTAAGTAGCACTGGTGAGGCTGAAAACTCGCATGCAGTACAGTTCTGGTTAACCAAGGCATTAAAATAATACTGAAAACTGAGAGTGTGTATGGAGGAGAGTGCTAGAAAGAATGCAGGGTTGCAGAGTGTCTTTTAACAACAAATAAATTTTTACAGACTAATCTTAATTAGAAAAAACATCAAGACAGGGTATGACTTCTGTGAGTGTGAGGAGGAAACATCAAGTAGGACTTTTTTAGTCTCGCAGGGAGAAGACGCGTAGGAACTAATGGTTCAAAGTCAAAGCCATGCTAGTTCAAACAGGAAACGAAACAAACATTTTGGAATAAATCATAGAGAAAAATGGGTGCTTTTTCATTTTTGCAGGTGGAGATTAACAGTCTTTTGGGAATGTGCACATTAATTAAACACCCTTGTACTGTGGCCAAAATGTTGAGATTGGGCAGTGTGTAAAGGATGTGGGATATTAATCTGATTCCTGTATGACTTAGTGTTCCCTCTGGCATTAAGCCTGTGATCTCTTCTTTCTCCATGCATCTTTTATATAAACACCTCTCTTTCTTTTACTTACAGGCTGTATGTATGAAAAAGGACCTAGGCAATTTTATGATGACACTTGCGTTGTTCCAGAGAAGTTTGACGGTATGTATGACACATCTCTCTCTTTTTCTTGTGTGGGGAGATGAAAAAGGAAGAGATGAGGGACTTTTCTCTGTTGCTGATCAAAAAACCTTGGTAACATTCCAATTTAGGATTCCTTAACACACAATTTGCAGTGTGCCCAACCAAAGCTGACCTTTGTCTCTGGAAACCAAAGTCTTCTCTTCAATAGGATGTTGTTTGACTTTTGCCAGTGAAAGATGCTGTATCCAGAGTTGTGGCAGAGGAGCTCAGTTCCTGCACTGTTGTGAAGTGATAGCAGGATTTCCATTGCACTGATTATCACATACCGCTTGTTGTTTGAGATTTAATGAAAGCTGTTCTTACAATTAACAAAACATCACAGAAAGAAGCAGCTTCGGTTTTACTGAGGATTAAGCCTCTTGTCTCGCTGCCTGTGAAGTGATGAATAGTGGGGAGTGAGTGTATAGGGCATTTTTGTGTTTGTGTCAATGCATTTACACTAGGTTAAACATTGTACTAGTGTTTTATTTTTCAGTGGGATTGGTAACAAATCAATGATCTTTTCACAGTGCTACACATTTCAGCAGATTTTTTTTTTTTCCAAGAGGGCTTCTGAGGTCAATTAAAATAAATGGCCCAAATTATCCTCAGTTACTCTGATGTAAAATCAGTTTCCTGGTGTAACTCAGTAGATTTCAGATATATTTCATTATAGACAAAGTAGATGGACTCAGTATTTCTTGCCAGTGACTCTGTTTGCCTGCAACTTTAGGATGTAATTTGGAGACCAGTTACTTAAATTTGATAGATTGGCTTCTTTTTGTGAGTATATGTCTGTCCAGCTTTATTTATTTTAGCAGGAAAGATTAGATACTTTCTGATAAACTTGTGAACAGCTCTCTGACCATAGCTAAAAGTAGAGCTGGAAAACTCTTGGGGTTTTTGTCATGCTTTATTTTGTTTGTTTTTCTCTGAGAATCACTTATATGGATTGAAGAACTGCTGCGTGTCTAGCAGCATTTGTTGTGTTTGCTGAAAAATGGGAGACTCTAAAATGAAAGTAAGCTGAAGAATTATGCATTCCTCAAACGGAGATACCATGTGCATTTCAGGGTTACAAAAATAGTGAAGGAATAGCAAGAAAGAAATAAAGGATTTTAAATAACGCTATACCTAACTGAAGATTCCTCAATCCAGTATTACGTCGTCACTGGATTGACACATTCACAGAAAGGGTGTTTTGTTGAATGTCTGCTTTATACTGTGGCTTTGGAATGTATGTTGGTTTTTAGTTTTCCTTTTAAAAGCACATCATGTCAGCTTTTTTCCTCCCCCAGTAATGATTGTGGACCTGATCTTTTTTCAGTACCAGTAGAAAATTCATATTTACATTTATGGGAATGGATCAGATTTTGTACTGCAGGAAGTTAAAACTCTCCAGGAGCAGCATTTGTCTATGTCTCTCTTGAAGATACTTTTTGTTTATTAAGGTTTTGTACAAGGAAGGGAATGAAAATGGAAAAACAATAAAAATAAAGTAAAAGAAAGAAATGAATGTTTGGAAATATCTGAGTGCTTGCAAAGTAAGTAGTCCGCTGCTAGCTTCTATGACCGTCCATTGAGAGAACACCTTGTACTCTAGAAGACAGATGTTGTGATACAAATAGTTGTGTTTATACTAGTAGCAAGAGGACTTTTGAGGAAAAAATAGCAGATGTATCATCATGTTTTGGCCGGTAAAGCAAAAGTGGAATAATCTCAGGAGTAGTCTTGATGTTTCAGAAGGAGATTCTCAGCTGCTTCATTTGAAATCAAAGATCAGCACAGGCAAAGAATATGATCCTCTGTAATACAGCACCTGCTATTTGTGCATTGCTCAGCTATCATTAGAAAAATTCTGTCCTTGAAGAAGAAGGCCTTTCAGGACTGGAACTTGAGCCTCACATAAACCAGAAAGCTTAGTGTTGATTTATTAGTTTTCCCCAGCTATTGACTCAATTTTCTTTCCTGATTACAAAAGGAAGTGCTCCATTTTTAATACTATTATTCTTTCTTTCACTACACAAAGCTGTTCCTTAATGGCCGTCAGAGCATTCTAATGTTGTGGTCAAATGTGAAGTCGTGGCATTTCATATTAAACAGGACACACTGCTTATTGGGGAGGTATTGCCGTTCTGATAGTTGAAATGAGGGGGTTTACCAGCATATCATGAATTGCTGTCAAAATGTGTAGAAAAAAAAAGTACTCTGCTTCAGCATCAGATCTTTCAGCTGTTTTTTGTTTGCATGAGTTGTTTAGTATGAATGTGATTCAGAAACAGCAGAGACACAGTATGCTTGTAGCAGGATGGTTTTACATTGGCAGTTTGTGGAACAGCTAGCAGAATGTGATTTTTTTTTAAAAGCTTCCTCTGATCTTGAAATTTTAGAAAAAGTAACTTACTGCTTTTCAGGATGAATAGTAATCTAATATGTAGATATGAGTAAAAGTAACGTGTGCTTATATGCAAGTGCAGTATGCCACAGAGGAACTCTCATATCTGCAGGATTTGCATACCTACCTAAAGCACATGCTGTTTAAGTCCCAGTCAAATACTTTGTCAGATTTTCCTTAGAAGCATTTGCATGCAAAAGAAGTTTCTCAGTGGGGTTTTATGAAGCATACATTACATTTCCAAAACTGGGGCTTGTGCAAAGTGTGGTACACAAATGCAGTTCTTAAGACATCAGAGTTGCTTACAAAAGTAGTTCGTGGTCTTACATATAGAGGATGTTGCAAAATGGTTTGCAGGCAAGACTTACATGTATCTGAAGTAAATAGGAATAGGCTTAGGGAGACTTCCATAAATCATGACTGAATTTAGGTACTTTCTGGTATTTTAATATGTTTTTTTAAGAGTGTTTAATGGCAGGTAGGGGAATGTTGCATTTGTGGGTGTCTGGGTAATAAGAATCCTTTCCCTCTGTTTTATTAACACCAGTGATTGCTTTGCTGGTTTATCTGATAAGCAGAGTGCTGATGCATTTTGCACACTGCTCATTGAACATTGTTGCTATTCTGCATAGGTGATGTCAAACAGGAGCCAGGCCTGTACCGTGAGGGACCTACATATCAACGGCGAGGCTCGCTTCAGCTGTGGCAGTTCTTGGTAGCTCTTCTTGATGATCCATCAAACTCTCACTTCATAGCATGGACTGGCCGAGGCATGGAATTCAAGCTGATTGAGCCGGAGGAGGTAGGTTAGCTAGGCAGCATGCCCTGACATCCACTCCCTGATCCTGCAAATGTAATAGTGCTCCTTCGGACTTAGGCCTTGTTTTTCTTCAATATTTTGCTTCGGTAGCACTCTGGAAGGGTGATGATGGATAGGACTGCCAAGGGAAGTATTTCAATTAGGACAGAGTCGTGGTTAAGCATAAACTTGATTCCTGGTCCCACAAAATAATAAAAATACTGCAAGTGCTGGTGTTACAAAATACTCAACATAAATTATGGGGCTTGGATTTATCAGAACCACATCATGAATAGCCGTGTTCCAAAATCCTTTGAGAACTTGTCCCTGAATACTCTTTCAACACCAAATATTTTTCAATGTGAAATTGTGGGAACATGGAATTTTTAGGAGATTAAGATTGTTAGGCAGTAAAATCCCATCAAAATGACATAAACTGTCTGCTTTTTAGAGTCTTCTTCAGTCTTTCTGCTTATCTGTATCCTTAGGTTGTTTACTGCATGCTTAGATCTTAGGCTTACAGTCATGCACATGCACAGCTCTCCTGAACCATGAAGGACTTGCTAAAATTGCTTGTATTCATGAACATTTGCTGAAGCATGAGTTACTTCACTTGTGTGATAAGCAGGAATAAATTGTACATTTTATTACATAAGCTTTTTTGGACTAGGTAACATTGCATTATCTTACCCTGTGATCTGAACAGCCATGGAAACTGTTGGAAAAGCGTGTGTGTGTGAATTTCATTGTAATACTGATTTGAGTAATTTGATTAGGGTTGTCAAAAAGTAGTATCATTCCAGTTTAGGTTTTTTTTTCACCTTGGGCAGGGTTGGGGAATAGAGAGGACTGCAGCAAATTGTCTTTCAAGATCCCCTCTGAGTTAGAGCTGAGTAGGAATGTTACGGGGTTTAAGCTACTTGTGTGTTCCACCGACTGTTTCTGCATTTGCCATCCATCTGCTGGCATAAGCAGTCTGAAAGCTTTCTTGCATTTAAGTTATATCATGTGCCAACAGCCCTAAGGGGATGATAGAGTAGTTGGGCATGGCGACAGGACTGATAGCCATTTCCTTCCCGACATGGTCTGGCAGAGAGGAGGTTGCTGAAAGGACCTGTGTGCTGGCTCTCCTTTGTCTGTGCATCCCCCATGCTAATGATAGTCACTGTGGCAGATCCTGGCATTGTGCATCTGAGGATTTAACCACAGAACGGTCTTAGTTGATTTCCTACCAAAACTTTGCTGGCAAGACTACAACCTTAGCAACCTCCATGGTCTTCTTAGTCGTGTGACCAGGGCCAGAACAGAGTGAAATCTCTGGAAAGGCTTTTGTGTGAGCTCAGTGAATGAGGTATCTAATTTTACCCCCTTCTCAATATTTTTTACCATCTTTGTTTTGTCTGTAACGTATGTTCAAAGTTTTTCATGACTGAAGAATTTCATTGAAAAATGGTTTCCAGCAGATGGTGCAAAAACTTTATAGATTTATTACCTCAGGAATGGAAAGTAGCAAAACAAACCCCTAAGGTTTCCTTATTGTGTAATTCCCTGAAGAGCTGGATATTCTGATTTAAGTTAACCAGATCATCTGCTTGTCTGACTTGTAGCAGTTGCTTTGTGTTTCTGAGCAGCACTGCATCTAAGATCTGGAGGAGGCAAACTACTTGAAACTTGCCTCACTCCTGTGTGTTCTTAGAGAGTACAAAGGGACCTAAGTTGTTTTCATATGAATGACATCTATCTGACGGCAACTGTCAATTAAAATAAGAATAGCCAGTAGGAAGTTCTTGGTTGCCGGGTGTAAATTGAAGGGAAGCCAAAGAGCTTGTTGCTTCAGCTGTGGCAGGTTAGGATGTTAATGACATGACCTATCCATCCCATCTGTTTCTGGAGTTTGTGCCCTTGTAGAAAGGGTGACAACAAAAATGAAAATGTATCATCTCCTTTGGCATTCAGAAAGTAAGTAACCACAGACTGTGGAGCTAAAAATTAGGTGTAGGTCCATTTATGCTGCTTTGTCACAGGGACAGCAGTCTTCAGCAGGAAGGTATGGTGGAAGGCTAGAAACCTGAAGGCCTTCCACAGCATTTATGAAGTCTTATTCTGTGCCATTCAGGGATAGGAAGACTCGCTTACCAAGACTATTTCTGGGCCTGCTCGCTGATTTAAGGATGTCAAAATACCACACAATATAGCATATTCTAAACCATTATTTTGTTGTTAGTTGTCTTCACTGTGTATTGATTTATCATGCAAGCCTGTCATGTTGTGGACTTTTAGGACTGATTAATACAGAAAAAAGAACCTTGGTAGGATAAACAAAGAGTGATGTAGGCATATGTTATAAAGATGAGTAGGCAAATCAAGGTTATGCATCTAGGCCAAATCTACAGCTGGAATAAATTGACAGGATTTGAGGTATGTTTCAATATGGCTATAGCATAGCTGGAGTTAGCAAAGCCATGATAATTTACATAAGCCTGAAAAGCTGAACCACTGAAAGGAAATAATGCTTTCAAAAGAAATTTTAAAAATTATTGTCCAGACGGAGATCAAAGTCATGGATTTTGCTGTTGTTATTTAGTCCTCTTCAGTTCTCAGTGCTGCGTGTTGTCTGTGGTTTGCATCAGAAGGCTCCAGACACCTGTGGGAAGGTTTTGTAGAGCACTCTGCAGAGAAGCTGCTTGGCTATTCTCTCCTTTTTACAGAGCTGTATGCATACGCACATCAAATGCTTTTATAAAATGTGCTTTAAAGAGTTCATCAGCTCTGACTTTCTTTCCCTCTGGTGACATGATAGTAATTTATACAGCCAATAAATAAAATGTCACCAACAGCCGATTCTATTTTCAGGTGGGGAATAAGCAGTTAAGCTCTTTAAACCAAAGGTCTCTTTGTCCAAAACTACCTTTGCTGAGAAAACAGGAAGTGTAAAGGCAAGTAGAAATCATAAGTCAGAGCATAAGTCTTGTTGTTCTCTA
Source organism: Psilopsiagon aymara (assembly GCA_024733675.1). Classification (NCBI taxonomy): domain Eukaryota; kingdom Metazoa; phylum Chordata; class Aves; order Psittaciformes; family Psittacidae; genus Psilopsiagon; species Psilopsiagon aymara. The sequence continues at coordinate 78,047 of JANRGW010048132.1, forward strand.
TGGAGTGGCTTCAGGAGTTGCTTGCAGCTCCCTTTTTATTCTTTTTTTTTTTTTTTTTTTTAAGGGAAATTATACAACTGCAACTATGAAGTTTCTGTCCCGTTTTTCACACTACCATGTAGTTCTTCCAAGTGATTACCCCACCTCCTGTGGTAAATCACTTTCTTTGCCAAAGTAATCTTTAAAACTGGGAGCTGGTTAGACTTGCATCTCCTATTAGTCTCACTATTGCTGTCATTCCAAGTACAGTCTGTATTAGTTCATGAACTAAGTATGTATACATGTGTGTTTTGTGTAACTTGGTCTCCTGACAGCAAGGAAATCACAGGAATAGTAAAATTGCCCACAGTATCAACCTAAAGAACAGATTGCGTCTTATATGAAAGTTTTCTGGTGAAAAAATATTTAACATTATTTTTTTGTCTGTAATCCCTTAATATGGCTTTTTTTTCTCATTGGTTTTCTCTATTAAAACACAAGCACAACATCCACCCCCCACCCTCCCAATACTCTACCATATTTGCAAATAAGTAAGTCTGCTTCAAGTTCAATTTATGACTCTATGTCCAATTAAAAAGCATAGTACATGGGAAATTCAGGTCATGGCAACCTTTTCTCTTGTGTTTATTCCTTGCACCTGAAGGGTTCCCCTCCTTCCATCCCCAAATAAAGTATCTGATTGTAAGATCTGATTGTAATATCTGCTTGTTAAATGCACTTAACGAATCAATGGTAATCCATTTTTGTGACAGGTTGCACGTCGCTGGGGGATTCAGAAAAATAGGCCAGCTATGAACTATGATAAACTCAGCCGATCACTTCGCTATTATTATGAAAAGGGAATCATGCAAAAGGTGAGTAGCTAGTTTGTATTAAATTTCACCAGTGTTGCATGTTAATCCACAACTCAGCTTACTAGGAGTATTTGTAACCGTGTTGCTTATGTAGGTTTTACATCTATTTAGGCAAGCGCTATGTTTTTTTTACTTACCAGGTCCAGGATATGCATCAAGATTTTTTTTTTCTATATAAAACATGTCTGTGGTTTTAGTTCACACAATGCACAAAATGGTTATAGGGAAAGAAGTGATATTCAGAAATATCCAAAAGAGCTTCCTGACACCTGGGAAAGGCAAACAGTAGAGTATGGTATGAATAATCTTTTGCAGATCTAAATTAGCTGCCCAGCACTTGGGTACTTTGGTAAGTGCAAGATAGGAGAGAAAAATGATACCTATTAACATACCAAATACTTTAATATTTTACCAATTGTGTTTTAATAATGCTATTTTTAAGTGGAATTTAATATTTTATAATAGGCTGAACTATGAGAAATATTTAACAATAATTTATATATAACAGTCTGGTCTTGCTGACAGTATTCAACCCATCGTACTGTGGCTTGCCGATTTATATATATGTTTTTAAATCTTGCTATGTAGTACTATGTAGATTGAGAAATCAATAGGAGAGACCTCTCTGCTGCATCTACAAAACTGGCAGGTGTGATGAAAGATCATAATGAACACCTTGTGCTTTATCCATATCTTTTCACATTAGTTTTGTGACCTGTGATGAGTACCGTGTTTGAATTTGCCATTTGCCGTGAGTGGAAACGGTGGTCTCTGCTCAAGTTGCTGGGTAATTTTTCCTGTAGGTTTTGTGGAGTCTTGGTTTGGAGTTGCCTGTTACAATTTTTTTTTGCTTTGATTATGGGGTCGTTGTAGTGCTCTCCTTTTTCATCATCCAGGAGTCAACTTGAACAACAGTCTGCATTAGTATTGATTTATGGTACTTCAGTTGCACAGCACCCCATTTGTTTTTATGTGTCACATAGCTGCATTGAGTCTCTGTAAAGTGGACTGGAGGCTGGGTCTGGTCAGAAGCAGAAATGCTTGATTTTGCTGGGCAGTGTTCAGGCAGAGGGGTTCCTCATAGCACATTACAGCTCAGCTGCATAAGGCAGTTGAGTGGGCACAGTTCAAAGGTAGCATAGAGGCAAGAATAAATAGTGGAGTGAAACAAGTTAAAAAGTGTGAGGATGGGAATGCCATAAGGCTGACAATGCTTCCCAACCCACGCATTTGTTCCATATGGAAAGTTTACAAATTCTTCTGACACCTAGCTTACTACTTCTTAAACTACTTTACTATCTACATGAATGTATTAACCACACATTTTGAAAGGTAGTTTGGATGCTTATTTTTCTAACATAGCAATGCTTAATGTTTGCCCTGGGGTCACCTTATCTGGCCAATTAGTGTATGTTAGAAAGTAATGGTGGTTGTAGACTCACCGTGGGTTTCTTTACTGCAAGGTTTATATGCGCATATTTCCCCTTTTAAGTTTAGCAGTGACAACAGGTAATGCAAATGCCCAGTTTCTGAATGCAGTCATCAGTTTGTCAAGCTTGCTGACATGCCTTTGTTAAAAAAAATTCTACTGCAGATAAAGGCTCTACTGAAACTTTACATTATTTGTAGACTAAATTAGCTGAAAATTTGAGGATGTGCTTCTGACAGTTTTGCACCAGTAAGAATAGATTTAAGTTTTGAGCACTTCTGCCATCTTCATTCACTCAATTCCAACGCTGTGCTAGCTAGAATTGCAAGAAGCAGACAATATAACCTTTATTTTAAAATAATCTTAATTAACCATGAGCATGATGGTTTAGTTTTTGTTTGAGTACTTTTGTTTTGTTGTTTTTTTTTAACAAGACCTCTATTGTTTTTATCATGGTTTAGCTTTCAGGAAGATGCAGCACAGACATTTGGTGCTATTTCTGAATAAGGGGAAACTGTAGGATCCTTGAGCAAATTGTGTCTCCATAAGCAAATCCAAATGTCCCAGTTTTGCATGAGCAATTGCTAAGTACACGTAAGCCTATGTATTTGCTTACACTGTCCCTGTACAATCAGCATGTACTATAACTTAAGTGCTTTTATAGCTAAGTATGAATCAATCTGTGTAAAGTGAAATTCAGATCTCTATCTTGCAGTGTGATTCTTTTCTCCACTTTGCACACAGTGTGTTGGATTTAGTCATTTTATTTTGCCACTATAGTGACAATTTGTTTACATTTTCCAATAAGAACAGTTCCATTTGTGGTTAAGTATAGGAAATGATTGCAAACAAGTGTTTAGAAGTATAGAATACCTATTCTGTCTTCCAACGGGATATCACATGTGGCAAAATCAAGAGCATTCTGCAGTCTGCTTCTGCAGATCCCTGTTGTCTTACTAGGTCATTGCCTTACCAGGTCTGCTGTCGCCTTATTAATTGCATAATGAAGGTGGGCTCTTCACAACACTGTTGAACTTAGAGTTGTAAAACCACAAGGTCTTACGCTGCACCTTTTTCTCCCTTCTGTTGTCCTCAGGTGGCTGGAGAAAGATACGTCTACAAGTTTGTTTGCGACCCTGAAGCGCTTTTCTCCATGGCTTTTCCAGACAACCAGCGCCCCTTACTGAAGACTGACATGGAGCGCCACATCAATGAGGAGGACACTGTGCCTCTGTCCCACTTTGATGAGAGCATGGTCTACATGCAGGACGGTGGCTGCTGCAACACCCACCCCTATAACGAAGGCTATGTCTATTAACAACAGTGACAGTGAAGGGGATGTTTCCCCCCTCCCTTAGGCTTCTCCTTTTTCACAAGACCCAGAGGAAAGCTAAATCGACTTCAGTTTGTTTTTTAAATAGTAAACTAATAGGGGCTTTTCCTGTTGCATTACTCTATGGTCTGCCGTGGACAGCGCACTTTATTTGACAGGGGAGGGTTGGAACCTAAATGTTATACTATGTAACAGGAAAAAAAGGGTGGGTTTGCTTTTTACTTAAGTTTGGGAAGGGAACATACAAGTTTTAAGTACAAAAAAGCTATATCATGTCTGTTTTGTTTCATATCAGCATAAGATATTGTACATTTTCTCTCTGGGTATCCATAGTACAGTTAATTCTCATTGTGCAAAATAACCACTTGATGATGATATCAGCACAGCATGCCTAGGGCATTTGTTTCTTGCCATTCTTAATTGTCTTTTTGCAGTTATAAAAGAGAAGCAAAGCATATACCACAGCATTTAATTTAGAAGCTTGCAGTGGCAGACCTTGCACCTTGCCTCTGAAAACAACATCTATCTCAAGAGTTTTTCTTTTTCCCCCCCTTTTTTGTTGTTATTTTTTCCTTTTCTTTTCCTTTTTTTTTTCTTATGGGCTCCTAGAAAAGTTGTATGACCCCAAACAACTCTTATTTAATGACCAAGTGGCCATAAGTACAGTGACCAAGCAGCAAAATCTCTGACTTCAGACTTGAGGCCGCATGCCGCATCTGGTGCCATGTTGCTATACGTATGGACTATGCTATGGCTTAGACCTTTCAAGATCCATTTGAGGGTAGTTATTATATGTGGTAGGATTTCTGATGATCATGTCAGCATTAAATGCAGGATCATGATTGGGGGGGGAGAAAACATTTTCTAACCTTCCATTTCCTTTGGTACATAAATAAGTTATTTAATCAATAGGAATTAACTGTACTAAGTCACATATCTAATTATGCTGTTTAGACACAGCAAGCACTCCTTGAAAAAAATATCCAATACACTAAATAGGTACTTTAGTAATTTTTAGACATGGTACCCATTAATATGCATTTAAACCTTTTACTGCTGTGTTATGTTGATAACATATATAAATACTAGATAATGCTAATGCTTCTGCTGCTGTCTTTTTCTGTAATATTCTCTTTGATGCTGAATTTACTATGACCATTTATAAGCAATGCTGTAACTACAGGTAGCATTTCAGGACAAAATAGATGACTTGAAACATTTATTGCTTAGAAAATAGCTTACGCCATAGCTGTGCTATAAGCAGCTTTTATGCGCATCCACAAATGACTAGTAAGATTCAGCTTGCTAAGGAAAGCTCTGCGGAACCTTTTGTAATTTTTGGTGGAACGGAGGCTTAGGCGAACTGTCAAACAATACCATGAAGTCACTGTATGATGTTGTAGTGCTGGCACTGATGTTACCAATCAACTTGTTTTAGACACTAAACGTAAATGTGATCAGATATGCTCAGAAGACAATTTAAATTTTGAGGTTGCTTTTTTTTTTCTTGTTATTTTTTTCAAATTGTTTTATTTTTTTTGAGGGGGTAATCTTGTACATGAGCCACACGTCCTATTATATATGTAGAATGAAAAGAAAAAAAAAGCCCTGACAAAAACCTGGAAGTTTTAACTATTTATGAGCACCTTTTCTGAAATATATTTCCTAGTTTGAAGGGAGGGAGAAGGGGGAAAGATCTTGATTTCTTTTTTTCTCAGTGAAATTTAAATAGGTGTTACATGGAGTACTTCGTTTTCCAATATTCCCAAGAAGCTGGAGGAAAATGAGTGCGTAACCATTAAACAACGAGAATAATTTTCATCATAATGGACAGATTTCAAAGACAGTCCTAGGTGGTGGGTTAATTTTCCATCCTCTGTCACTTAACACACCAGTTAAGCTATGAATATTTTAATATGCAGTTAATTAAAAGTAAAGAAGTAATGGTCACTAGAAACCACAGGTACATAAAAAAACATTTGGGCAGGTATTTAATTTACTCAGATCCATAAGACAACATATTTTATGGGAGTGTATATATGCCTTAATATGTCACCTAATTCTGTCATCCGTAAGTCTCAGTGGCACTTAAATTGTCAGTGATGAGCCTAGAATCAGAAGTCTGAAATTGCAGAATTAGCAAAAAGGGAAAGGAAAAGGTTGAGTAGGATTGTTTAAAACGATGTGGTTTCCATTGAAATAAGGTTCAAATGAAACATGCATTGATGAAAAGTCCTTGGATTGGTTTTGATTCTTTAATGTCAGCATGGAGCACCTCTTGCCTGTGGCAGGATGTGGGTATTTGGGAAAGGGGTTGGACAAAAAAACAAAAAAAAAAAAAAAGGGAAAAAAAGGAAAAAAGAAGAAAAAAATGCATCAAATATGTAATATTTAAGAAGAAATATATATATATCTGTATATGGTAGTGACTCACTGAACAAAGCAAGCAATCAGACCAACATTACATGATCTCTCAGCAGAAGATAACAAAAGTCTTTCAATGAACTGATTAACCCTTTTTAAAATGTACCTAAGAGGTTTATTTAAAGTCTGGTTTTATTCCACTTTTTTGTTTGTTTGGGGTTTTTTTGTTTTGTTTGTTTGGGGTTTTCAGGTAGAATAATAAATCTGGCAGCTGATTTCTGCAAGACTGTTGTGTATTGGATTCCTGACCATTTGGACTGGAGAGGCCCCTTCAGCAAGGTTTTGCTTATGGAAGAGGAGATGATGGTTTGTTCCCAGTGCCTAGAATGGCTTCCTGCAAAATGTAACCACCCCCTCCCCCCCCCCCAAAAAAAAAAGAAAAGAA